>JASKGM010062637.1:0-96181 GCA_034509205.1 Ceratonia siliqua
TAGGCGTCACTAAATCTATATCTTTTGTGACGCTCAAAAGTCGTCACAAAAAGTTTACTTTCAATGACGAACCTGTTTTTTCGTCACTAAAAACCTTTAGCAAAGAGGTATTAGCAACGACTTATAGTCGTCACTAAAGGTTGAAAAGTCATCACTAAATATCATTAGTGACGACTTTCAGTACTTTTTGTGATGAAAAAAGTCGTCACAAAAAGTCTTTTTTTTTGTAGTGGCATTTTCATCTAAAACATTTAAAAGCATCTCCTATCTCTTCTAATTGTAAGGCAAAATGTTTACCACATAGATATTTTTCGGGTTTTGTCAAGAACCTGATTTGTGAAACCAACATTCCTCAAATTCAAAGTACAACCTAGGTCTAAATCTAATTGTAATTATTATCTTATTTAGCTCTCAAAACTCTTTTTTGTGATAACATTATTGTGGTAAATTTTTCTAGCTATGATAGTGGCTTTAGTCTCAACTTTCTGACTTACACACAATTGATGGCAAAAATATTCCACAAAAAGCCAATTTTTTTGAAAAGTACTCATGAATTTGAGAAATACAAACTACAACTTAGTATTGGCTTACCAAACCTCTACCAAGGCTCTGTGACTAAACATGTCAGAGAATGAAGCTAAGAGTTCCCATCACCATTAGGGACAAAGTATTTACCTGCCGGAGAGAGTCCATAAAATCTCTTAACCCTGTCATCCTCACCGGTGTGCATGGAGCAAGTAAGAAGGGAGTGACTAGCAATCAGCTGGAGCATCCGGTCTAGCTTGTGAGGCAAGTTAGGGTTTTCCATGGGAAGGTGAGATGCTATTTAGGAGGTGTCATGGATGCACCAAATGGGTTTCCTCTAGCAATTATTTCAAAAAGGTTTAGCTCAATGGCAGGGAAGACATGACTTACATATAGTTTATGAGCAAGGAGGAAAGCTTGGTCTTCATCAACTTCTTCATGGGTAAAAGTTTTAGCATAAGAATCCTTAATTGCTTCTCTGCTGTTGTGATTCCTATGCTTCCACCTTTTCCAGAGTATGGAATTTATTGGTAGATGAACATGGCACTTGATATTTCTTTATTCATGATAATTTTTAGATTAATTAATTTCTAGATCCAGTGGTCATTTGAACAAATATATCACTTTATTAGTGCTTTACATGTATTGACATGCATATAAATTTACTTTTTAGTTTATTTAAAATTTAAAAAAATAAAAAAAAATATATAGTTTCAAATTTTGAGTAACTATCTACTAACTATACATAAACTAAAAGAAAGTGAGTGTATGGACATATAATGTAAAGTAGGAGGAGATCTTTAAATAACTATTTACCACTTATTATGGTTGTTCTTTTTTATTTAAACTAAATCTTGGATCATAGAGATTAAACTCTCCTATTAGCTAAATTTTCAAAAAATATAGATAGATGATGGACAACATGCACAAGAAAACCAAAAGTTGATATCTCCGCTATTTCTAAATATGACGAAAGGGGTAAATGTAACTTCACTATAAGAATTTTGACTTTTAGTGGTGACTTTTTTGTAACGAACTTAAAAGTCATCACTGAAAGAAGATTTTTTGTGTTGACTTATAGATGTCGACATTAAATGTAGTCGTCGGCCTTTTTTAGTGACGACTTCTTAATTTCATCACAAAATCTAACCTTTTTAGTGACGACAATCATTTGTTGTCACAATATGTATCCAAAAGTCGTCACTAAAAGTCAAAACTTTGTACCAAATTTGATGGGTTTAAAAAATTCATGATTTAGTAACGACAATTAGAATGTCGTCACTAAAGACCTTTTGTGACGATTTGGCGTGTCACTAAAACATTATGTTTTGGGATGACATTTTAATTGTTGTTACTGAAACACAGTTTTGTAAACATTTAATGACGACATTCATTTATCGTCACTTAATATTTGTTAGGGTGAAGGATTTTGTAACAATATTCATCTATTATCACTAAAAATAAAAAAGTACTTGGCTTTTTATGAAATTTGGCGGGTTCAAAATTTTATGATTAAGGACAATTATTATTTCGTCACTAAAAATCTTTTCTGATGACTTTGACCATCACTAAAACAATGTTTTATAAAACTTTGTTGTCACTAAATGTAGTAAAGCTTTTTGCTACAACCTAGATACGTCACAAAAAGTAAGATGAAAAGAAAAGAAAAAGTCCCGTCCTTCACCAGCGCTTATAGGTTTCTCCACTGATTCTTGACTTATTTTTTCCCTTGTTTCTTCTTCTTGGCCAGTTACAACTAGCAGCTAGTGCCGTCATGCTCGCCAGCTGCTCAATCAGCCACAGTCTTCCATAGCATACTGTAATAAACTCCAGCTCAGTCGTCGTTCTTTGTCAATGAACTTGGTTTCTTCTCCCTTTACATTCAACTGCTAAATCTCTTGCCAAGTAAATGCTAAATCTTAATTCAGTTAGCATTTGATGTAATGCTTCACCATTTTGTTCTCTGGATTCTCAGGTAAGATGGGATTTATTGTTGAATAGAGGTGATTTTAGAAGGGAAAGACGCAGCTGACTGGGTTTATAGAGGCAAATGAGCTATTAATATTGTTTTCGCTTACACTAGATCATCTCCTGCCTTTGTGTGTTCTTCCTTCTTCTCTTGTTTATTCCCCTGACTTTCTTTTTCTCTTCTGTAGTCACTAACTTAATGCACATAAAAGAGTGTTCTGGAGAAAAGCTAGTCTTTTATTATTTTCGTAACAGTTTGTAAAGAGGATTCCCTTCTGTCTTATTGGCAAAATGTATTAAGGAATTAGAACTTCTATAGTGTCCAGATGAAAGTGGAAGCAAATTCTCATTAAGTTAGCTTAATACGATATTTCAAATGATTATAACATTCCAAACTCCCCAATTCAGAGTGTATGGAAATTTGGGAGGTAGAGTGGGAAGGAAGGGTTTGGGAACCCATCCTAACCCATCTCATTTAATTACTTTAAAAGCATCTAAACAATGGTTTAGGTTCTTTTCCCACTTCACTTCATCTTTTCTCACCCCACTCTATCAAAACAAACACATCCTAAATTAATTCTATAGAGGCAAAATTACTTTATTCATACATGTTATAATCATTTGAAATATCCTATTAAGCTACTTAATGAGACGTAGTGATAAAGTCTTAATATATACCCCTGCAACCTTTTATTTTAGATGTTGTCCCCAATAGTATAAATTAAGTGAACGGGTGATTGAAGTCCTCTAACTCCAGCATAGATTGCAATAAATTATAAAGCTTTGTTATTAGCCCTTTGTTTAATTTGAGGTAGTCTTGAAGCTGGCCTCTACATATCTATTCAGATAAAAGCATGCCGTCCATTTAATCTTTAGTAGTATGTTTCTTTTCTCCCCTTATATAATACCTTATTTTGAATTAATCTCACCTGCACCCCTCTCCTCTCGTTTGGTTGTAACATTTTACCAGTGTTTTGAAAATGTAGCCCAAATGTGGATTCCTTTCTCCTTCAATTTTTATATTTGAAGGAACTACTTTCTAAAGGAGGATAAGTCGATTCAAAATGCACTAAGCCCGGAAATTGAATCAAGGAGAGGTATTCCTCCCCTGCATAGTTTTGATTTTTTATGGTGGTTTAGTAGCTGTGAGCTGCATAGTACATACCTCTTCCTATTGTAATATCATCTGGCCTAAGTAAATAATATTTTTGTCTTTTGTTAGATGTACTAACAATCTCATTGCAACATCAATAATATGTGAAAATCATTAAATCTGAGTTTAAGAGATTTTTTCTATATGTTTTGCAGATATCAGAGCTAAGTGAATACGATCCACTTGATCTGTTCTCTAGATCCAAAGAATGAATTTATAAAGCTATCAAGGATCTCTTTACTACTCCTCAAAAAAACTTCCATGTATTTTTGAATGGTTCTCTTGTATTTGGAGGACTGGGAGCTGGTGCAGTAGATACAAATTTTCTGATTGCAAAAGCATTTGAAGATACGCTCAAGCCTGCCATTGAAGCACAAAATGGTTGTAAATACTAGATTTTGTCCAGGCACAACAATAAAAAAGGGAAGTAAAAAAATAATATTAATAAAAAAATGAATTGAACAAATAACAATAAAAAATAATAAAAATAAAAGTGAAATTTTTTTTTATTAATTAAAACATAAAAAAGGAGAAGTTAAAAAAAAAAAGACCAAAAAGGCCAATGAAAAAAAATCCCAATACTCTAACCAACCAAAGCCCAGGTTCATAACCCAACCGAGCCTAGTCCACATCCCAATCGGTCTAAGCCATTGCAAGCCCAAGCCCGGATCCAAATAGGATATCTGCTGAAACCCATTTCCCCTCTGCCTTTCCTCTCTCTTCTCCACGATTGGTAACGAAAAATTCTCCACTTTATCTCCTTCTGCTTCGCAGGTTTTCCCTGAAACCCCATCCCTATCACACCATGAATCATAACTCTGCACTACGGGATATCCACTGAAACCCACGATTTTGGGGAACCATGTGCGACATGGTTCTCAGCCCTCTGTCTCGGCATGGCGTGAAGATCGCCTCGAAGGAGGGCTTTTCCTTCATATATAAAAGGGGGATTTTCTAGCAAACTAAAGGGGAGGAGAAGGGAGATTTTTGGCTACAGTGAGCAAAAATTTAGAGATTGAAGAGGAAGGCCATCGAAGGAAATCAGAAAATCAGAGAAGATTGGAAGGAAGACGTGATTCTCGAAAGGGTTGGTTTTTCATCCTTAGTCCTTTCTTGCTCTACTGATTGGCTCCGAGTTTGAGTTAGATTGTTTTGCTTTGTGTTTAATAATTTGAAGTGGGTTCACAGTTTCGAATATGATGGTATGGTCTGTAAATTTTGGGAGTTAATGTTGGCTTGCTAGTATAGGGCTAAGGTTTGTTTATAGTATATTCATATATTGTTTCTGTAAATTTCCTTTTCTCGTAAACCCATTTCTGGTTTCCTTCATTTGGTTTTTTAGTTTTTGGCAGTGTGGGTTTTAATATGATTTTGGGTTGATAATCTCGATTTGGTTGGCCATTTTGTGTAAGGTTATTAGCTTCACCTGGCTCATGGTTTTTAATGCTTCGATGTGTGGGTTCGAATGTAGTATTGAGAATGCAATTAATACACGATTATGGCTTCATGTTCAATTCCAAGTGTATTGAGATTACTGTAATGATGCATGCTTGAACTGATTAATGGATTTCGTGGGGTTTTCACTCTATGCTGACTTCCAGTTTTTATAATAGTACATGATTTGCTTTATAGCACGGGCTAATAGGAAAAACCATAATGCCTCACTAACATTCGCAAGTGTTTTTTTTTTCTGCTGCATAAGAACCTTTTGGCTTGGCTATTGGTAGAAGTAGCAATTGTGTTCATGGTTAAAAGGGGTTCCTTTTCCTGTTGCCCTTGTAATTTGATCCAGGATAAAGTGCTAACTTGCTGCATGTTTCTTGTTTTTGGTTCATATGTTACTGACATTTAAATTTGGCTCTATTATTTGCAATTAGTGTGTTTCTTTCCAGTTTAATCACATCTTACTAGTTCAGGGCTATATGTTTATTGCTGGTTTTAAATGGATGAGCTAACTCGAAAATGTTCTCATCTCTTGTGATTGAAGCCTGTGTGTGTGGTATGTTTATTTACTCAAAGATGTAAAATGAAGGTTGATGAAAAACTATGTTGTTTAGGAGCAGTTAGACTCTGGTCTTGCTAAGATCAGAGGTTGTCTGTTTAAGGCTAAGGGATTTTTGTTGGGTTAGGATTATGTTCATCTTGGAAAGAATGTGTTGTTTTGCTAGTTTGTGACATGCTTGAATTGTTTTATACCTTGTGTTATACCAAGTATAGATGTTGCAGTTAAATTGGTTGTAGGCCACTAGGGTATATAGTCGTGAATAATTTGTTTAGTCCCACGTTTCAAGTCATTCCAAATGTTGGTTGCACATGGGTGATCTGCCATGGGTTGTTGGTTTCATTCTTGAATCATTCCCCTGCTTAAATGGTTTCTAACAAGAGGTTTAAATTACATTAACACACGTTGTCGCTTTTGAATTTGGTTTGATTCTGAATCAGTTACATGCCAACTTGATTTGGCATGATAATTTAATCTGCATTAGTATATGTCATTGCTTAACGATGTTGGGTCGATGCTCAATCAGTACATGTGGGCTTTGTTTCTGATATAAGGTTAGGTATGATGCTAAGCCAACTCTTGATAAGACGGTAATTTCAGACACAGGTTGAAATAGTTCAGGAATCAGATTTTATGCAATTTCTTACTTTGGGGGTCCAAAGCCCACTTAGACAAATTGGGTTTCAAGGGCCCAATTCAAGATTTTCTAGAATAACAATGGTTGGACTTCAAAAAGGCACAATTCTCTCCTAAATGGCTCCAAGGGCCCATTTGAGTATACTTAAGGTGAGGTTCAAAATTAGTCAATTTTTATTTTTGATCCATGAAAATTAAAAGAAATGAACTTTGACCACAACACTTTTTAATATGATTTTGACCCAATACTCTTCACAAGTCAAATTGAAGCCCCAATACTTTTGAAAATTCACGATTGACCCCAATACTTTCCATTCAAGTTTGGACCCTAGCATTTTCAAAAATACTATTTTGACCCCAGGCTTTACCAATTTCAAAATTCACTGTTCCAAGGCCCCTAAAAGGTTTAGATCTCAATACTAGGATTCCATAAATTCATCTCAAACATTAAGTGGGGAAATACTCTCCCATTTTTGTCAAGCTTTATGTGGAAATTCATTTCCCATATTATCTTCATTTCTTTGAACATAATGGGGGGAAACACTCTCCCATTTTGTCAAGCTTTATGTGAAAATTTATTTTCCCATAAATGTCTTTATTTTCACAAACACTATGTAGGGAATTAATCTCTCATTTTGTATGACTCTTTGTGGAAATCCAATTTCCCATATTGTCTTAATCAAATTTTAAATCAAATTGATTCGAACTACATGGACCTTGATCCCTTAAGGGTACATAGGCACTTACACAATAAGACAGGTCCAATTTTCCCACTTCTTTATTTTTCTTCAAAAATTGAAATAATAAAAGGGGTAATCCAAACACTAATAAATTTAAGCACAAGTAATTTAGGGTAACCATCCCTAGGGATGGACGCTGTGAGGTGCCCAACACCTTCCCCACACGTAATTAGACTCCCAAACCCATCCTCTGGTTTCAAGGGCCAGTTTTTAGTTTTAAAGGATCCCAATTATCCTCATAATTAATTGGTGGCGACTCCAAATTTTATCTCTGTATTTTTCCCTTTCATCGCCTTAGGGTCACGACGGTGCAAATTTTTCCCATCCGTCACGTTGTGACAATGGTCTATGTGCAGAGATTTTTTTAAATCTAGTTGCTGAGGATGTGCATAAGTCAAGAGTCCTTGATGCGCTCCTGGAAGTTCAAAAGCTTGATAATGTTGACATAGAAGCAATTCATGCATATTATGACATTACTTCTCAACAGTGCATGGTATGTAGAGAATTGAGTGAAGAACATTCAAATAGATATACCTCTATGCGTTATGCTTCGTTAGATGAAAGCTTGGGAATCATAAGGGACTATCTGATAGCTGCAATCGTAAAAGACTAAAGTTTGATAATTTGTTTTAGACCAAGGAAATAGGGGAAATCAAGGTGGGTAGCTCCAAACATTTATTATTCTTAAGTTTAAATTTTAACATAAGGTAGACAATTGCCTCACACGAGTTGTTTGAATTCTTTTTGTGCTTGTTGATTCAATGTATGCATAGGCTTTACTTTTGGTGAAGAAGTTTCAATTGAACCCCCTTTTGGGAGGCCTTGAACTTTGAACTAGTATTTTTTGTTACTCTCATGATGTCATGGCCTGTTTTTTTAATCCTATATTTTAGTTGCATTATCTGAGAAAATAGTTTTTAATATGTTAGTCTTTGCAACGACGGGTCCTTCATTTTTTATTAAAAAAATGCATAATATGTATAGGTCTAAATTATATTTGTCTTTAAAAGTTGAATGTGGAAGTATATTATTGCCATTCATAATGATTATGTTTTCTCCATCTTTATCTGGAAAATAGCTGTAATAGCTTGTGCCATTAAATGTCTTACATTTGTTGCAATTTGTTCTATGTTAAGTGTATTTTAATGACATGGATTTGAAGCGTTTGAGTAAAATGGAGGAATATTACGAATTAGATAAGAAGATAGTGAGCTGCTACAGTCAAATGATGAAGAAAGAGATCACCACAAGCATGCTAAAACAGTATATTGATATTGTTCAAGGTGACACTTAAAGAAGATTGTATTAGTAAGTCTGAGTAGCTTGATTCTTTTCTTTCCGACAATATGTTGTAATGCTTGTTGTAAGTGTGAAGATGGAAATTGCTCGTATATTTCTTCGTTTCCCTCCCCCCTCACAGTTTACTTTCAATTTTTTGTATGTTAGAGCTACCAGGTTCCCTTTTTCTATGCAATTATTTATCTTTCTATTCCTCTTATAGCTTGTTGCCTCCTGAAACATCTGATCTTTCATAGACAAAAATAAAATTAGAATTTTTTATATTCTGCTTGCTACATTGCTGAAGAATGGATGATAGGTGTTTAAGTCTGTTTCTGTGAATATTGAGCTGCTTCATTTAATGGCATAAGCGGTTGAATAATAATAATAAATTATCTGACTTTGCATTGATTTCTACTTCTTAGTCACCTACCAACACTATTTGTCACTCCATTTAATTTTGAACCAAATTTCTGCGATAGATCATGGGATAAAGGGTGCCCATACAATTTGATAGCATACTTGTCAACACCCCATTTTAGCCCCAACACCAATTCCATAACCCATGGACCCATGAACCGCTTCCCTGGTTCCCCTTTCTTCGGCAATTTCTGCTCCACAACACTCTGAACCTGCGCCCTCTTTCCTCTCCCTGGTCTCCTTTGCACCGGCACCTCCACGCAGCAGTAAACCACGCCCTTCCAGCTGCTTTCTCTCCCTGGTCCGCTCTCCCTGTATCACCAGTCTGCTCCACGATTTCCCTTTCCCCTGATTCCCATTGCTGCGCGTGCTTGATTCAACGCGTCTTGCCCCTGAAGAATTCGCACTCCAGGTACAGCTGTAGCCACCGTTGCCTTCTGCAACAGCGTAGCAGTCACTATTTCCTTACCAGTACACTGGGAAGCATCAGGTGCACTCCTCGACACCAGCACGCCCTTCTTCTGCTCCACTTCCCACGACACTCCAAGCCCAGTACTCACTGTTGGCTATATAAAAACAGGGGGTTCTTTCGGTTTTTGGGGGGGGAGATCCAAAAAAAAGAGAGTATTCCTCGGAGTCCCTCTGAAACTGATGCTCAACCTTAGGAGATATGGGAGTAAAGAAATCATTTGCTGCAATTCCGGACAAAGAAGTGTTGAGCCAAGCATGTTGAGTTAGCTTTCCTGCTATGCCATCAAATTTTTTGCTGTTCGAACACCTGCTGCTTGTCTGGTTTAAGGTAACAGCCATCTCTGATTCCAAACAGTTTTGTAATGAAAACTATTGAGTGATTGGTGGTACAAAACTATTTCATCTCTGGTTCTAGGTGATTCAGGATGAAATATGTTGAGTGGAAATTGATTCTTAGTGGTTAAAATGTCATTTTAATTTAGGAATTAAAATTTGGTTTGTGGTTTTTTGGTTCTGTGGTGAAGTCATTAATCCTAACTTGCTTTTAAACTGTGTTTGAAATCTACTTGAATCACAGTTTTAATCTTTGATTTAAAGATGATTTGGCTGTGATTTACTGGTTGCGGATTTCGTATATTGTTTTAAGCATGCTTTGATCAGTCATTTTGGGTGAATTCTATCTTCTGTTAGGGGTTAATTCTAGTGGCAGTTTAAATGTGTTTTGATTGGTTGCCCAAAGCCATTTCATCACTGATTCAAGGTTGATTCAAATCAAATACGCATTGTAATAATGGTTCAAACGAGAAGTTAAAATGGATTAAAGTGGATTTGTTTACTTGTGTTCCATTTCGGGATTAATACTTTGTTGAATATGTATTGGTGCTTCTCCTGGAGTTGGTGACTTAATGTGTCCTGTACCTCTGAGTTTGGTTTATGGTTTTTACTTTATTTTGATCCTTTATCTTTATGGTTTGTAAATATCCTTCTATATAATTTTTATTTTTTTCATTTTTTGTTTTGTTTATTTTTAATTATTTTTTTCATCTATTTTAGCCTAGGGTAATATGTGAGAAATGTCTGATGCACCTTGTGTGTGGTTTAAGAAAATAATAAAAATGAAATAAGGGTTTTCTTAGTTAAGATTCCAAAGTTTTTTAAAAATAAATTAAATTAGTTCTCAATATGTATAAATTAATATTTGGGGAGCTTCCTTTATTTTGAAATCATTTTGACAAACAAATAGGATGCAAGCTCAAGTGGTTTTAAACGAAAATGGATTTGGGTTCAATGTCCCATTAAACCAATTTTAGTACTATTTAAACATTTTAATACTTTGGGTTTCAAATGACCATTTTAATTGAAATATTTTGATGTAAGGTGAAGGTCCCAATGACCTATTTAAAATAAATAAATTCTTAAAAATTACAAACATTTTCGTGATTTCAATGATCACTTCATTCCTTCTTAGGACTTTGGGTGAGTACTCAATACCTCCACATTATCTATTCTTTCAGACTTTGGGTAAGGGTCTAGTGCCTTCACATTGTCTATTTCTTCAAGACTTTGGGTGAGGACTCAGTGCCTCTGCATTGTCTAAATCTGTAGGTTTTGGGTGAGGATTCAGTGCCTCCGCATTGTCCTAGTATTTTGACGATGGGTGAGAAGTAAGTGTCTCCGCATTGTCTTTCCCTTGACTTTGGGTGAGGATTCATTGCCTCCACATTGTTTACAGCTTAGCCTAGGGAAGCGATCATATATCCTCCTTAATCATCACTTCATTATCTCGAACTACGTGGACCTTGATCCCATTTGGGGTACGTAGGCACTTACCCAGTAAGGCAGGTCTGGTTATTTCATCTTTCATCTTTTCGTCATATTAATAATAAAAGGGGTAATTAAAATTAAATTAAATAAAGCATAAATGATTTAAGGTAACCATCTTTAGGGATGGACGTTGTAGGGTGCCTAACACCTTCTCTACGCGTAATTAGACTCTCGAACCAATCCTCGGGTTTCAAGGGCCAGTTTTGGTTTTATTTTAAGGATCCTAATTATCTTTATAATTAATTGGTGGCGACTCCATTTTTTAATCTCTGTATGTATTTCCCTTTTGTCGCCTTGAGGTCATGACAGTGCCTTTTCCCGGCCGTCACGTTGTGATAATACTCAAGGCAAAAACGAGCTATTATAACATATAGAAAGAGCAAGGCTTGATTATTACCTTGTTCTATTCTCACTCTCCTCTTACTCATGTGATCTCTATAGCTTTTACTGTCATTACTGCTTTTCCTATAGCCTATATTTTCTACCTGTGCTATTGATAGCTCATCTTTACTGTCTCCTGTATTCTTTTGTATATTTCCTTTGTACCTTGGACCGTGACCTAAGGTCTATGCTCTCGGGTTTTCAGCTTTATTAGTTTCCCTCTTGCTTTATAGCTAGTTTCTCTGTATAAGTTAAACTTGACTAATTGAATATACAAGGTTTGAAAACCATTTCACTTCTCTTCATGGTGTGAGAGCGTGGCTGATCTACCCACCATCTCCTTGCGTTCATCATCAACAAAATGTCCAAAGAAAGTGAAGACCAGGTCATCGTGACTAGATCCACCTCTACCACTGCAACCACTGGAACTTCTGCTGCTATAACTTAGGTGTCAAGTGTGGTTGTTGATTCCCCATATTTTGTTCATGCCTCTGAAAATGGATAGATCCTTATCAATGAGCCTCTTCATGATGGGAACTACTCACTCTGGGCAAAGAACATGAAAAATCTTCTTTATGCCAAGAACAAGTTTTCTTTTATTGACGGAACCTTACCCATGCCCTCTAACGACTCCTGAATTCCGTCACTGGATGTGTTGCAACGCTATCGTGGTGGGCTGGCTTCAGGGTAGCATAGAGAAGGAAGTCCGAACAAGTGTGGCTTATGCTGAAACTGCTCATGAGATTTGGGTTGATCTCAAGGAGTGTTTGCTACGCGTTTTTGAGCTACGTCATGCTATTACCCTTGTGCAATAGGATAATGGAACCATTAGCTCCTACTATACCAAACTCAAGGCACTTTGGGAAGAGCTGGATTCCATTTCCCCTCATCCCAAATGTTCTTGTGGTGCCCAAAAGGAATACACCAGTTCTCAGGATAGAGAGAAACTTTATGAGTTTCTCATGGGTCTTGACAGCGTTTTCGGAACCATCAAGACACAAATCTTGGGAACTTCATCTCTACCCTCTCTTAGTTATGCCTATCACATGGCAGCTAAAGATGAACAGCAAAGAACCATCTCTATGAGTCACAAGCCTATTGTTGACACGACTACTTTCCAAACTTCCACTCGCCGTGGAGAACCCCATGACAATAAAAGAGATAGCAAGAAAGAGAGACCAAAGTGCTCTCATTATACCAAACTCAGCCACACCAAAGAATATTGCTATGAGCTTATTGGTTATCCATCAGGGTGGAGACCTGGAACCCGTGATGGTGGAAAGAAAGAAAAGGGTGGAACTTCAACTGAACAGAAATTTGGTTCTAAGGTTACACATGTTGATTCTAACCACAGTCCTATTTCTGGTTTTATTCTTTGCAACTCAGTAGCCTTTTGGAATTTTTAAACATGAAGGGAGACACATCTACTCAAGATAGATGCTTCAACCCTGTTATGGCAAATATGGCTAGTAAGGTGTATGATTCAGCACCATGGATAATTGACTTAGGCGCCTTTGAGCACATCACCCACAATGATTCTTTACTGGAAGATAAAGAAGAAACCATTGACAGATCCCCCGTTAAGATCCCAAATGGTGATAGCATCCCCATTGAAAACATTAGGAATGTTCATCTTCCAAATGGGATAAAAATAAATCACGTTCTAAGCATTCCAAATTTCTAGTGCAATTTACTATCAGTGAGCAAATTGACCAGTGATTTGAATTTTATCTTGAATTTTGCTGCAAATTATTATGTTATGCAGGACCTGGCTACCAAAAGGCTGACTGGTCTGGGTAAGTAGCACAATGGTCTCTATTATCTTGAACCACTAAAGGGACAAACATCCACTTTTGCAGTAAATAGGATGGGCAATGCAGAACTCTAGCACAGACGACTTGGTCATGCTTCCAATATCAAGATTCAGCACATTAAAGAAAATTTCAATAATGTATCTGAAAATTTTGTTTCTCATTGTGACTCATGTATGAGAGCTAAACAAACTAGATTGTCTTTTCCTTCTAGTACAATGAAATCCACCTCCTGTTTTGACTTGATTCATTGTGATATATGGGGACCATATAAAACTACTTCTTTTACTGGTGCTCACTATTTCTTGTCTACTGTTGATGACTATAGTAGGAGTGTGTGGGTTTGTTAGATGAAATATAAGTCTGAGATTACCCGTTATCTACCCATGTTTTGTAACATGATACGAACTCAATTTCAAAAGCAAGTCTGATAGATACGCACTGATAATGGAACTGAGTTTTAGTCAAATCTTAGGAGACAGTATTATGAAGATCATGGCATATTATTGCAAACCTCCTGTACTAATACCCCACAGCAAAATGGCGTTGTTGAACGCAAGGACAAACACATACTTGAAGTCACCCATGCTTTAAGATTTCAAGCTAGATTACCTATCAAATTCTGGGGGGAATGCATTCTCACTGCTGTGTATTTGATCAATAAACTACCATCCCAATTAATTAGGAATAAGACTCCACACGAAATGCTTCTAGGGAGTAAACCTATTTACAGTCATCTCAAGGTTTTTAGGTCACTAGTCTATGCCCATGAAAATAGCTCACAGAAGGATAAGTTTGATGAGAGACGAAGAACCTACATTTTCATAGGCTACCCAATTGGCCATAAAGGCTATAAGGTTTATGATATTCAGAGAAAGACTATCTATACCTCTAGGGATGTGGTGTCCTTTGAAGATGTTTTTCCTTACAAAGGAACACACAGTGATCTGGAAACTTATTCATCTATGAACAATATTGGTGAAGCCAATGATATTGGGCCTTCCCATTGGAGACATGAGTCACCAAATTCTTGTGATCCGTTGGCCTCACCTGAGCGGTCCAGTCCTTCTGGAAAGAATCAGCCCTATGTGGACGGGACCTCACTTAACTTAAGCCAACCTAATGATACTCCACTCAACCTTGAGTCTAACGTTCCTCTTCAAGATGAGATATTGGGCCCTGACTCAAATCAAGAATCTACACATACAGAGCCTATCTCTCCAAATCCATATACATCAGGGTCCCTTGAAGATAATGTTGAAATAGGCTCCACGGATTTCTCTCCCATGTAATCTGAGACCGATTTTTCATTTTCAAGAGCCAAAGGAAACAACCATTCCAGCACTCATCCTCAACGAACCAAAGGCAAACCCGTCTATTTATAGGACTTTTAGGTTACTCTTCCCCCTTCACTAGACCATGATAACCCTCGTCAAGCTAACACTACTTCACATCCTCTCTCTCAGTATCTTACCTATGATCGCTTCTCAACTTCTCACAAGTGTTTCTTAGCTACTGTTACTTCCAACCGTGAACCACGCCATTTTGCCAAGGTAATAAAATGTGATAAATGGTGTGATGCTATGCGCAAGGTATTCATGCCTTTAGAAAACAATGGTACATGGACCTTTCAAACTCTGCTTCATGGAAAGAAAGCTATTGGCTCTAAATGGGTTTACAAAATTAAATATAAATCCAATGGTGAAGTGGAGAGATTTAAGGCTAGACTTGTTGATAAAGGCTTCACCCAGGTTGAGGGAATTGATTTTCATGAAATCTTCGCCCCTGTAGCAAAATTAGTTACACTCAAATGCCTCCTTACTGTGGCAATCAAGAAAGGCTGGGATATTCATCAACTTGATGTCAATAACGCCTTCTTGCATGGTGACTTAGATGAAGAGGTATACATGCAAATTCCCCAGGGATTTGTAAAAGAAGGGAGACACGAGTTTGTCGGTTGAGAAAATCCCTTTATGGCCTGAAACAGGCTTCCCGAAATTGGTACCACAAATTTACAAGTGCTCTCCTCTCCATTGGCTTCATCCAATCCAAGGCCGACCATTCCCTCTTCATTTACAATGTGCATGGAACATATGTAATTGCCTTGATATATGTTGATGATGCTGTCCTTGCAAGCAATGATACAAATCAGATGCAAAGGGTGAAGTCATATCTTGATCAACAATTTAGTATCAAAGACCTCGGCCCCTTGAAGTACTTCTTAGGTCGAGATGGCTAGATCACCCTAAGACCTTGTCCTAAGCCAACAAGTATACCTTGGATATTCTAGAAGAATGTGGTATACAGGGTTGTCGCCCATGTGGTTTCCCCATGGAGCAGAATCATCAGCTTTGGTCAGATGACTATAGATCATCTATTGATGCACCTCAGTATAGACGTTTGATTGGACACTTACTTTATCTCACCGTCACCAAACCTGACATTACTTATGCTATCAATATGCTTAGCCAATTTGTCAATGCTTCTAAGCAGTCCCATATGACTGTAGCAAAACATGTTTTGAGATATTTGAAACAGACACCAAGGCAGGGCATTATTTTGACAGACAAAGGGGATCTCACTTTACAAGCTTATTGTGATGCTAATTGGGGAGGAGGTCGACTAACTCGCCGCTCTAGAACAGGCTATTTTATTCTCTTAGGAGGATCACCCATTTCTTGGAAAACCAAACAACAATCTGTTGTTGTCCGCTCCTCTGCAGAAGTAGAATATCGAGCTATGGCTACTACCACCAGTGAACTCTTATGGCTCTGATGACTTCTCATTGATTTACAAGCCTCTCAACACGGTCCCACCACATTGTACTATGACAATCAAGCTGCTCTCCACATTTCTGCCAACCCAGTGTTCCATGAGAGAACCAAACATGTGGAGATAGATTGTTATTTTGTTCGTGAATGTGTCCAATCCCATGACATTGCTCCTACTAAGATTTAGACTGGTGCTCAATTAGCGACTCATTCACAAAAGCATTGGGTTATGAGAAGTTTCATTCCTTATTATCCAAGTTGGGTTAATTTACACCATCCAACTTGAAGGGGAGTGTTAGACATGGTCAGCTACTTGTTATGTTCTCACTCTTCTCTTGGTCACGTGATCTCTATATCTTTTACTGTCATTACTGCTTTTCCTATAGCCTGTATTTTTTACCTGTGCTATTGATAGCTCATCTTTACTGTCTCTTGTATTCCTTTTTATATTTCCTCTGTACCTTGGACTGTGACCTAAGGCCTATGCTCTCGGGTTTTCAGCTTTATTAGTTTCGCTCTTGTTTTATAGTTAGTTTCTCTGTATAAGTTAAACTCGACTTATTGAATATACAAGGTTTGAAAACCATTTCACTTCTCTTCAATTATAGACTCCCTAATCTTTCCAAGGTTCTATATTTCATATTTTCACACTACTTCCATATGATAGCATTCTTTTGCTGGGTGATAAATATTGAGAAATGTTCCTCTCACAAAATATTTTTCATATAACTCACAAAAGGTTCCTTTTAGTCAATCAACATATGATGTAAGAGATATGTGATAATTTGATAAATTGTAATGATTGACTAAAATGAACATTTTGTGAGTTTTGTAAGAGATTTTCTTTTTAAGAGGAGTATTCCTCTAAATATTCTAGCTTCACTTGCACTGGAGTCATTCTATCCTTACACTGACATGCTGTCTTACACCTTTTGCGGCTCGTTTATTTTGGTATATAATTTCTCTGCTTATAGTTGGGAAGTAATAACGAATCTGACTTGGTTAATTGTTGCAAAAAATTGGTGTCAATAGAACTACTCTGTTCAAGGTGCAGACAGAAGATGATGAAATTAATATCAACATTTGAAGTGTTAACCCGGTAAAAAAACACGATGATAGTGGCAAAGCTGATCCATTGAGGACCATCGATCCTCGAGAAGGTGAGAAAATCAGTAGCAATTGTGAGTATTTGTCCTCCCAATGAAGAGAAGAAGGATGAGAAAAAATATGGTATTACTTATACTTGAGAATTGTGCCATAGATGCCATGTGTGGTATGTGATTGCACAAGATGGTTATAGTTGGTTCATTATTTAGATAATTTACCAAACTTATCAGGAGGTGCAACAACTGTCCCTTTAAGCTACAATGACAATTGAATAATAGAAAATAATTGAGGCAGGAGGAAAAAGGCATTAAGGGAAGTTTATCTTTAAGGTTCAAGCACTATGATTTCCAATAGCTACAGGAAATTTACCCACATGAAATTTACTCCTTAAATTTGAGAAATTTACTCCATAAACCAAATGTGCAGTATAACTTAAATAATCCTTTCCTTGGTAGTTTTAATATTACCAACATGAAACTTCACCTAACAAAGCTTGATTAGATACTAATTAGAAAATGGAATTTATGAATTATGACAACACTATATGAGACTTAAGAACCCTTTAGTGTATGAATACCTTAGTCAAGAACAGATAATGGAAGGCTCTTCCTTTCTCCTTTAGTTTGGCTTGATCCAGTGTGCTGTATTAGAAGAAAGAATAAAATAAATGGTGATGACAGAAATTTCTAAGTTTCATACAGACCTCAATTCTTGATTTACATCATTCAATTTCCTTGTAACAGTTTGGTACTCTTTCTCAAGAAGTGGAATGATCAATGGCATGCTATCCATATACCTTGCAAGTACATTGTCAATGATTTAAGCATAGAATAGAAAAATTTAAAGATTTATTAAGAAAACAAAATCAAGTCTAATGACCTACCCAACTTCTCCTTTCTAGATGCAACATCTTCCATCTCTTTCAAGCATACTACCAACATTCATAAGTACAAGTACAACTAAATAGCTTAAGAAAAGATAACTCTGAGGTCTTTCAAATTCCATAATAAAGGAAGAGTCCCTACAAGATAGCCACTAGCCCACCATTTAACTTTTAAAGAAATCTAAACTCCTCCATGGGGATTGCAGTTTAAAAAAATGAAAACTAAGAAAACTTCTCCCAAGTGTTCTATTGCTTATTTATTGTTTCTTCCTTTATTAGCATAAGACACTATCTGTTATATAAAATGCCAATTTGAGGTAGTAATAAACGTAACAAGAAGATCATCCATAATGGAAATTTAACTACTTTGCATGTATTGATTTAGTGGTTGCATTATTTGTTATTTTTTCAAGGTATTTAAGATAATTCAAAAATGAGAGAAGCCAATAAATATAGAAAAGAAAGTGCATTACATAATTGGAAACCCAAAAATGTTTATTATAAATATAAATAAAAAATAAGCCTAAGGGTTCAATAAAGATAAAATTCATATTCAATCTTAAAGTTTATAATGTGGAATTGGTGTAGTCTTAAAATTCATATCCTTGACTAACATGGCACCTAAATCCTTCTACTGGTGTTGAGTTGTGTCCCCTTTCAACTTTCAAGAATGTTTACCTCAGTTCCCAGCTCATTGATATACATCCTGGGAGTTTTATTTTCTTTCACAATGCATGTATCATACAGGACTGGGAGCTTAGTCTTAGATATACAACTCATGGTGTGCGCACTGGGTAGGCAACCTAATTTATTTTTCAAAAAATAAAATCATTGAAAGAAAACAAGAACCAAGCATGGAGATAATAGAATCAAACTATGCAACATGGTGTCAACTTCCCTCTTCAAAATTTACGAGTGTTCAAAAGGACCACAGACAAAGGACAATGGATTAACCATAAAATTTCTATGAGAAAAGACTACAAAATCCAAAGGTAGTAGATCAGCATATTAGTGCACTGATTTAATTAGTGCATTGTTTTGAAGTATTATTTAAAGGCTACCGAGATCATAGTGTTCATTAGATTAATAACTCTACGATTCTAATAAGAGCATCTACTTGAATGTTATTGCAATATGAGCCTGGGATATATCAAAATTAGATAAACACTAGGGAGACTAATATTATTTCCCCTCTTTTCATATATTGATATTGATTTAGAAAGAAATAGCCCATTTATAACATTTTTTTTAAAGAAACAAATCTGAAAAATCAAGCTTGAAAGAACGGAAATGAAAATTAAAAAAACTCATCGGAAAAATCAAGAGGCAAACCAAATAAAGAAAACAACGAGTTGAAGTTTATGTGTGGAAAAGATTAAAGATTGCCACTTGGAGAGTGTGGGTAGGCTTCCCTTGATTGATGAGTTGCCAAGCCAATGTGAGTAAATCTCGAACCACATTGTTCTGACCGGAGTTAAATGGCAGTGATGGCATCTTCGCCTTAATCATCTTAGTGTCCATTTCATGCTTTTTAGGTTTCTTTTTGAATAATTAAGAATTACAAAATGAAACACTAGCAACCTTCTATGAAGCATGGAGACTTGGAAGCAATAGTGGAAACGGTTACTGCCCTAGAGACCTGGATTCGACTCTGAGTTCAAGCTTTGTCGTTTTCGAGTTCGAGCTAGAGACCTAGTTTCACCTTTCAGTTCAAACTTCTAAATTCTATCTATAACTCTAAATGACTAAATGGGTAATCAGTAAATATAAATCTATAATTGTAATTGTAAATGTAAATCTGTAAAGTTTCCTGCGGAATTAAAATCTGCAAAAAAATTATCTGTAGATTTGAAATTTGCAAGAAATTTAAATCCACATGAAAAATCTTTTAAATAACAAATGATTGATGCACACAATTTTTTAAAATTTTGAAAATCCAACCGTTGGATTGAAAAAATACACCTTGAATTTGATGCACACAAATTTTAGTACCCTATTTTGATCATTCAGTATTGTATCTTATATTTCAAATCTCTTATATAATACTCTTAATTACGTTTTTTTATTGTATTCTTAAAAATTTTAAAATTTGACCGTTGGATTAAATACACTCACCATCTTTTTTTTTCACACAAAAGATTTTCTATATTCTTTTTGATAATTTACTATCATATCGTACACTTAGAAGGTGCATAATTGTGTTGATCGCATACCCATCATAGTCCGATCTTCACCACACTTTGTATGCAAACTTAGCATGCAATACACGTATGATCTAATTGTCAGATCAACTAAAATCAAACAGGATGATGATCCAAGATGCATTTTCCTTCATAGGAGTAAGGTGATATGCCACCATATTCATACATTTTATTATTGTTGATACTTTTCATAAATGTTTTTAAATTTTAAAAATTTCAACCTTTCGATTGAAAAAGTCTACCTTAAAAATGATATCCACAAAGTATAGTACATTTTTTTAATTATTCACTATCGCATCATAAGCTTTATATCTCTTATAAAAGACTTTGTTCCACGTTTTTGTTTGCGTCATTAAAATTTTTTATTTGTCAACCATTCGACTAAAGGAGTTCGTCATTTTATTTTTGCACGTAAATTTTTTGTAATATCTTACCATTAGAAGATAAAAAAACCTCCTATCGGGCCACGCTTATAGCTCGATCTTAACAACCCTTGACACAGAATATTAACACATAACTTATGTATTATCCAACGATTACATCAATCAAAATCATAGTTGATTATAATAAAAAAAATGACATAAAAAATTTCTTACCGATTTAAAATCCGCAAGTAACTTTACATGCAGATTTTCGTGTGGATTTTACTCGCGAAAAAAAATTTTCGAAAAATATTTAGGCATTTTGGGGCCAAACTTTTTCAAGGATTTTCTTGTGGATTTCGAATCTGCAGGAAACTATCCTATGGATTATGAATCCACAGATAATTTCCTACAAAAAAAAATCCATATGAAATTGGATTTTTTCTGAATTAATTACTCAACCTTACAAAAGAATATATGAACTATCAAATAATATATGTAAATAAAATAATATTCTATTTTGAAATCATAGCAAAATATTATTTTGTTTGCATGTAATATTTTAAAATGTTATAAGTATCATAGGATTTTAAAATATTTGCATGAGCCATGACCTTCTTCGGCCCTTTCAATCCTCCACCATTATAGAAGTGTAAAATAATAATTGATAAAAATCATTTAGTATAGTTTATAAAAGATTTGTATACTTTAAAAAATTAATTAAAAAATAAAATTAATAGTTAAAATGTAAATTTTTTTATATAGATAATGAAGAAGGTAAGTAATGACATTATAAAAATAATAATGAAAACATAAGAAAAAAGTTTAGGGTTGACCTGATGAGAGTGACTTTGCATGTAATTAATGTATTTGACAATGTCACGCCAATTAGAATATTTAATTAATAAGTCAAGGTTATGCATCTTGTGAATTTGTTGTAGTAAAAGTGCCAAGTGCATTTCCAAAAAAAGAAAAAGAAAAAAAAAAGATTATCTCTAGTTCAAAGAATAAAGAAAAAAGAGCTGTCCTTTTATTTCCATTTCTTCATTAATTATTAAGAAAAAAATCTTTCATTAATTGAAGATTTGATTAAAATAATAAAAGTCATATTTGAAACGTATTGCCATCCCATATCATGCTTTATTTTTTTTTAAAGAATAATAATCACAGTTTCTTCACTCTCATCAGACATTAGAAGTGGTCGAGGGAGCTTGCGAACGGGATGCTATTGACGGAAAGGTCTATGCAGGTAATGAAGCAGGTGGGTGTGAAGAACTTGTAGATGATACTAAGTTGGCTCAAGAGACGCTTAATTATGGAGCAAAAGAAAATTAATATTCCACCGACACTATCATAGTACTTACTGCTTGTGAATGTTTCCCAAATCAACTGCGTTAGGACCTGGAAAAGACTTTTTTATATTTACTTTTATTGAAATTGAAATTCATAATCCTGAAGATGACTCGAACATCACTTATCAGACTAAGCCACAAGCTCATTGGTTCATGAAAAATATTTGATCTTGAGATCTACGCTCATGTTAAATTCACTGGTGCAAGATTTGATTGCCTTTTTTTAATTCTTCAAAAATAAATTAATAGGATAGACATGTTCTTCTTTTTTTTTTTTTTAATCTTTTTCAGTTAATTTAAAATTTCATAGTTCCCATCATGGAGAATCCTTTAGACCAAATGAGCTTCGGGAAGAAGGCTGAAATGCGAGGCAACCCATAGCCAGTGACGTGGTTTCGGTGACCGAAGGGGCTGAGGGAACATAGTTTCTGGTAAGTTGGTAGGGAGAATAATACGCAAGTTTATTACTGCATAATTTTACATATTTTATATTTAAATTTTCTTATATTTATTTGTTAATTTCTTGTTAATTTTTAGTATTTATTACACTTTTGTGCTTTGTAGGAATTTTGGAAGAAAGAATTAAAATGGAAGTAAAAAGGGACACATGAGCATGATTTTATGCAAAGTGACTGTAACTGAAAATGCTAAATGAGGGAATAAATAAATTGCACAAATCATGGAAAATGAGGTGGAAACTTTCATTTTCGAATGAGCAAAAATTCCCTTCATCAAAAGAATAAGAAACTTTCTTTTCTCGAATTTCTTCAAGCACATTTCAGTATTTGGAGCATAATGTTTTCTAGGGAACTCCAATAAGGGCAATCTTGGTGTCTGTGGAAAGATAAGATGAAACTTTCCTTTCTTGAATTTCTCATTTTATTTTTATTTCTCTTAGTTTGCAATTTTAATTTAATTCTAAAGCCCCATAATTTATTATTAGTCTTATTTATTGTGTTAATTAATTTAGTGTGATTGAGTCAATAATATATTAATTAAGAACAATCATCTGCGATAATGACCCTTCTTACTACTCTACTCAATAACGGCTACATCTTTTGTAAGGATTTATTTTAATACGTCTTTGGGAGCATATCAATTTTGTTACTGTGTCACTGAAGATTGTTTTCCTTAATTAATATGTTCTTTTATTTTTTATTACATTTATTTTCTATTTTAATTATTATTATTATTATTTTATTTATTTTGGTGTATCTTCTAATTAACTGTATTATTTCTTTTTATCTTACATTTCAAAATTTGCTACAAAAGAAATAGATCTTAAGCTTAAAATATTTTTTGAATACACACTGTATGGTATTAGACTAATTCCACTTATGCAAGAAGAGATAGCAATGAACAAACAAACTCTTAAGGAATTGGCCGCACCAACTCTATATCAACAACCTCTCTACAATGAATACCCTTAGCTTGAGGTTGCTTTTGAGCTCAAATCAAGAATGATCCACCTCTTGCAAACTTTCCATGGTTTTATACGGGAAGATTTGAACAAGCATCTCAAGGGATTCCATGTAGTTTGCTCAAGTATGAAACCAATAGGTATATCGAAAGAGAAAGTTAAACTGAAAGCCTTACCATTCTCCTTAGTGGATGGTGCAAAGGAGTAGCTTTATTATCTACCATTCGGTACCATTAACACATGGCATGAGATGAAGAGAAAATTTCAGGAAAAGTATTTTCCTACATCCAACACTGTAAATATTAGGAAAAAGATATGTAGTATTCGGCAGCAAAGTAGGGAGAGCTTATATGAATATTAGGAGAGATTTAAGATGTGTGCATCATTCCCTCACCACCAAATAAGTGAACAACTCCTAATTCAGTATTTTGATGAAAGACTTATGCAAATGGAGAGGAGCATCATTGATGCTGGAAGTGGGGGAGCTTTAATGTATAAAACACTTACACAAGCAACAACTTTGATAGCTAATATGATTGCTAACTCATAGCAGTTTAGTACTCGGTCTAAATTACCACCAAAGAGAGTGAATAAGGTTGGTATTTGTTCAAACATTAAGCAACAACTTGCCAACCTCACATCCCTAGTTCAACAAATGGCTTTGGGGTACTATTAAGCAAGCCAAGAAGTGTGGAGTGTGTTTTATGGTCAGCCATGCAACTAACATGTGTCTTTCTTTGCAAGAGGATAATTTGGAGCAAGTAAATGCCTTAGGTGGTTTTCAAGGACAGCAAGGTTATAAAAGATAAAAATACAATCATTTCTCTAACACTTACAATGTTTGATGGAGGGATCATCCTAAATTTAGCTATTTCATGAAACTACTCACAAGCTAGCCCTAATGCTAATCCAAGTCATCCACCTGGTTTTAATCAACCTTTGCCACAACCCACCCCACCATCCATTCCTCCAAATTCGAGTACATCTCTTGAAGATATAATCAAATTCCATGCACTAACACCTTGCAATTTTAGCAGAAAAAAATGAGACTATCAAAAATTTGGAGACTCAAGTGAGCCAATTGGCTAATTTTGTAGGCAAAATAGCGGCACATAGATTAGGAAAACCAACTTTCCAAACTATGATGAATCCAAGAGAAAATGCAAGTGCCATAATCTTGAGGAATAGAAAAGAACTTAAGGATGCACCAAAAAGAGAGAAGGAATCCATAGCCCCTATTGAGAGTTTCTCAATGCTTAATGTAAACTCATAGGTTCCTATTCCTACAAATGTTCTGTCTCCACCTTTTCCAAGCAAGTTTACAAAATCCAAAAAGAAGCATGAAAAAGAAATTTTGGAAACCTCTCGAAATGTCCAAGTGAATATACCCCTTTTAGATGCCATCAATCAAATACCACATTAAAGGGTTGTGCACCACCAAACTCAAACTGAGGGGAGATGAAATCATAAGTGTGGGGGAAAATGTTTCTACTATTTTGCAAAGGAAGCTCCCACCAAAATGTAAAGATCTCAGAAGCTTCACCATACACTGCACAATTGGTAGTACAAGGTTTGAAGGAGCTATGCTAGATTTAGGAGCATCCATTAATATTATGCCTTATTCTATTTATGCGTTCCTAAATCTTGGTCCACTTAAGGAAACTGGTATAATTATTGAACTTGCTAATCGATCTAATGTTTATCCAAAAGGAGTTTTGGAAGATGTTTTAGTGTAGGTGAATGAACTAGTTTTTCCTATGGATTTCTATGTCCTTGAGATAGCGAGTGACTCATCTTCTAGGACAAAACCATTGATCCTAAGGAGACCATTCAAGAAAACCGCCCAAGTTAAAATTGATGTGCATAATGGGATCCTAACCATAATTTGATGGAGAGATCATATGCTTCAATATCTTTGAAGTAGTGAGGCATCCTAGTGATTTATGCATCCCTTGATGAATGGAAATGGTGCAAGTTAGGCTGAGGGCATTAAACCAAGTGCTACTTATAAGGTAACCCAAAGGAGGGAGAGCACACAAAGAAATTCATATATGCTTTTTCTGGCTCTCACTCATTTTTTATTTTTTCAATTGTTTTTAGTATTTTATTTCCATGTTTTTCTCTTTTCCTCTTCATCTATTCTCTTCATTTAGATGCATTAGTTTACATTGAGGAAAATATAAAGATTAAGTGTGGGGGAAGGATTTCAAAATTATGTTTTTTTTTTATAGAAACTCTTTTGATTCTTTTCTATTACTGCTAAGCTATTTTTTCTATTTTATATTGCTGTTATTTTTTTTTTTTGTTGTTGATGTTCTAGTTTTCTTATTTTTCTACTATTTTTGTTCTGTATTATTGTTATGTTGTCTATTTTTCTATTGATTTGTTTATTAATTTCTATTTTGCTGTGTTTTATTTTTTTCTTTCTGTTGCTATTTTTCTGGTTTTGTTGCTTTATTTGTTTTGTTTTCATGTCTTAGGATACCTTCTAATAACCATGATGAGAATTGAGCTTTAATTTTATTGCTTAGATTGATGGTAAGTATTGCTTACGATCTTGATGTTACTCTTTGGTTGAGATATTTCTATGATACTTATGCTTAAATAATTGTGCACAAAAGCCATGTTATTCAGTACATAACCAAGCATGTTAGGACAAGTAAAAATCCCATACCCTCACTTTAATTATTATGAACTATACTTGTATGGTTAGAAGCTAGAAATTTCTTAGATGTCTCCTAAAGAGATAGACTAATCGGGCTTCATTTGAAAAACAATTAAGGCATTAAAATTCTTTCAACCAAGGCCAAATAAGCCTGTGCCCATTGATGTTCTAAAAAGAACATCCCTCTATTGAGCTATTTTGAGCCTTCACATGAGCCTTTTCTTTGTTAACCACATCTCCTCAACAAGCCATATTGTAGTTATCATTTCCCTTGTTCTAAAGATAAGTTGGAGTTATAATGAAGAGACTTACTTCAAGCAAAAACTGAGGATTGTGGAAAAAATTTCTATGTGATAGATAGCTTAAGAGAGGTTAGAAGAAAAAAAAAAGAGAGAATAAAGTATCATCTCGAGTTTAAATTGTGTTCATGGTTGTTACAAAGTTGATTAGACCAAAGTGAAAGCCCAACAAAATAATACTTGGCTTAGGTTCTTAGTTAATTGCTCTAAGTTTGAAAAATATTCCTTGAAGATTTAATTTATGTCTCTTGCTTCATCATGAAGTTTTTAGAACTGTTGTTACATCCATTTTGTTGTTTCTTTTTAACCACTTCCTTGGCCCCATTACAACCTAAATGAAGACTTTTTGTTTAGTTGGTGCCTTCGGTAAGTGGAGAGTTGTACCAAAGAGAAAGGCTATGGTGATTAACTCTCTACAACCATAATTTGAGTTATTTTCTTTGTGAGGTGTATGGAATTTCTATTTTTCCAAAGCAAGTATAGCATAATCATTGTTAACATTGGTTATTTTGCTCACACACTTGAGTATGGTTGTTATAGAGAAGTTTCAACTTTTGAATAATTTTGGAATGCTTGTTTGAGATCAAGATTATAACATTTATTGTTATTTGAGATAAAATGTTGGAAGGTTAGTGGTTAGTGTTTCTGTTTTCGTGTTCATTTTAATTTTAATTTTACTTGAGGAATAGCAAAAAGTAAGTGTGGTGGAATTTGATAAGTGTATAACTTTACATGTTTTCTATTTAAATTTCCCAATGTTTATTTGTTAGTTTCTTGATAATTTTTAGTATTTATTACTCTTTTGTGTTTTGTAGGAATTTTAGAAGAAAGAATTAAAATGTAGATAAAAAGGAACAAATGAGCATTATTTTAAGCAAAGTGGTTGCAACTGAAAATGCAAAATGATGGAATAAATAAATTCCAAAAATCATGGGAATTGAGGAGGAAACTTTCTTTTTCAATTGAGCAAAAATTCCCTTTATCAAGAGAATAGGAAACATTTTTTTCTCGAATTTCTTGAAGTACCTTTTAGTATTTAAAGCATAATGTTTGCTAGAAAACTCCAATAAGGACGATCTTAGTGTCTAACAAAAGATAAGAGAAACTCCTAAAATGTGTGTGTTGAAGACTTTCCTAGAAATGACTATATTAATAGAGAAAATTGAGCAAGAAATTAAAGGTCAGAAAATGCCTATTTTAGAATCTTGTCTTGGGAAACAAGTAGATGAGTGATTTTAAGTAAGAAGAAAATAATTATTCAGAAATAATTATTCAGAGGGAAATTGAAGGAAAAAAATAGTATAAGTTGGGAGGAGAGAATTGGGACAAACACCTACAGTGAGAAAATGAACCACTGGAACATTAAAGAAAGGGAAGAACAAGAAGAGAGGAGTTGGAGGAAGGAGAAGCAACCATAGCAATCTCCAACTACTAATTTTTCTTTTTCTTTCCTTTTGTTTTCTTTAATGATTATGCTATTGAATTTACTGATATGTGTGGCTAATTTTCTCTTTGGTTAAGGGTGATTTCAAAACCATAGACATGAATTTTCGTTAAATTTTAGGGATTAATCTTTCATCTTTCAATTGAGATTGTTGTTCTTCTTCTTTTTATTGTTCATAAAGACTGCTATTTTTTTTTTTATTTAAGTGCACAGATAAACAAGCATGATAGTTGTCTAATTGCTAGGTTAGGGGTTTTGATTCATACTTGTCATAATTTTCTATCCACAAGTAGTAATTGTGATTAATGATTATGGGATATTTTCAGAAGATTGCGTGAAGAATATCACACAAGATAAATGAACTGAGCTTATATGTTCATTTCTTGGATCAACCTATCTTTCTTGATTGATTGCATTCAATAAATTAAATTTAGAGAGCTTGTTCTAGGTTATTTAATGGAAAGTGATTAAGTGAAGAGTTTGTTTTGTTTAACAACACGGTAAGGAAAGATAGATATAGCCAAGCTTCTGATTATCTTATTGGGTATATTCTAATTATTGGGTATATTCAGATGACATACACTTATCTCATCTTAGAGTAGGGAGTTCATTTTTGGTACACCCGAGAGTTTGGCACTCTTGGGAATCGGCACTCCCTCCATCGGATTTGTGCTACCACTAGAAGAAAACATGCGATTGCTCATAGAAAAAATCCATCAGAGAAGCCAAAGAATCTGAGAAATAAGGTTTCTCAATAATCCAAGATAATTTCTCACCGACATAAACCATGAGAATGTGTATGTAATCCGAGAGGAAAAAATGGATGAAATCATGGAAGGGATGCCCAAAAAAGTTTTTTGTGAAACGTTCTCATGAAATGAAACCATGAATAAATCCGTGAGACAATTAAAATATCTCATGAAAAGGAACCATGAAGAATTAGAAACAATTAAAACAAAAATTAATATTGTAATGTTCTCATGGATAAAAACTGTGAGAGAATCCATGAGAAACCAAACAAAAAAATTTATTTAAATAAAAACTAATAAATATAAATATAGAAATTAAATATTATTAATTTATATAATTGAAACATGCAAATAAATATATTAATTTAATTCAATTTAAATATAATTTAAATAAATTCATGTAAAATGAAACATATATATACCTATATAATATAAATTACATTCATAAATATAATAGTATATAAATAATAATTTCATTAATTATTAATAATTTTTTATTTATAATAATTTTAAATTTTATTTATTAATTCTTTTATACATGAATTTGTCAACAATAAAATACAATTTAAATTTATAAGATAAACAAATTAAGCAGATTGTATCAAATGTATACGAATTACATCAAATGTAAAAAATTAAAACAAATGTAATGTAATGTAAAAATGTAAAAGGTTCAATACATCGTTGATGACTATCAAAGTCAAACTCATAGTCAATGGCATAAATGAGAAGGAATTGGGGATTAAGGGGTGGGGGAGGAATAGAAGGATTAAGATCAAGAATTATCTGCCAGATAAACTATAGCTGCTCATCCACATGGGCATGTCGCTACTCGAATTGCTCCTGCTACTGCTTGACTCGCTCTTCAAGGCTACTCAGCATGTTAAATAATTAGGGATCTTAAGTGGTTGGCTTGATTGAGGCTTGTCAACCATAGGCCCCTCAGAACCCATTCTATAAATTTGACCTTTCTTGTTATTCCCACCGACAGTCTCCATCCACAGACAGGTGTTATCCATGAAAGAATAAGCTGACCCCTAGGTACGGGCTTTGTGTTCCTCATAAAATTTCTACATGAGTTAAACCATAATTAGTGCAAAGTTATTTGAAATACAATTAAACATAAACCTATAATATTAAAATTTAGTGAAATTTAATTTAAGTCACGTAAGTGCTCTCAGTGTGTGGATGGACCCAGCCATTCTCCTCGTTGTATTGAATATTATGGAAGACCTTAGCAGGGCCAATAGGCTTCACTAACTCACTGCCTTCAAAAAAATGAATTAAAATGTCTAGAATAATAAAAATGTAATAAATACAAGTTATGAGTTAATAAAAACTTACAGGCCTTCTTGTATGCTCAAAGAAGGAGACAAATCTGCTTCAATGGATAGCAGTGCCCTAATCCATAGACTGTTCCTCATGTTTCGCTCTGAGGTAGCTATGACGTTGGGGCTCGGCCAATATTCCATCATTTCGGCCATGACACTTCCTTGTACAGATGTCTCTATGTGCTACTTGTATGCTGCTATAGCACTTTAACCTCCATACCTTATGGACATTACTTTTTGACTCATCTTTTTATCTACAGTATGCCTGCATTAGAAATAATAGAGTTACAGTCATTGACCATGAAAATCAATTTAATCGAATAAAAAACGTGCAAGCTTGATTAATACCTTAAATAGGTCCCACTAGTGGTCCCTCACCTCCTTGGAAATATTGCTAAATTTTTTATAGGGCCCGTTATAATGTGATTTGTAGATAGCAGAGAGTATGGTCACGGGCTCTACCAAGGTTCAAAGCTACAACAAAAATTTTAACTTTGTTATAAGGAATGACTATTATATTTTATTAATTATTAATTTAAGTACAATAAGTGTACTTTATCATTTCCTCATGCGTCTATCCACATGTGCTTGTTGATGGGGTCCCTGGTGCCAGGATCACCATAGGGGGCTAAGATGTGGGCACTCACTTGGGAAGACCTCATAGCACCAGAGGCAGTTGACCCTGGTGTTGACTCGTCATAAAGGGCTAAGATGTAAGGACTCACCTGCAAGGACCTTGTATTACCGAAGGTAGCTAACTTAGTGTTGTTGTGGTTGTGAATGGCAATTTGAATCCTAGATGAACTAGATCCAATGCTGATACTGAAGGCACAGCTGACTATAATGACACCCTCGAGCAGGGCATGAATCAGCGCAAGTCATCCAAAGGCTAAAGAAGCCAATAATAGCCTTCCCTTTACCCTTCTTGCTGCCCCTCCAGCACCACGTCCAACACCTAACATACTTGATACTTGACCACAAAAAGGTTGAGGGGGGAAGACATGGTGAACAAGTAATGGCTACAAAACCAAATACCATGTTTACGTCATTCAGCACATTTATGTTACGCATATTAAATGTTATTAAATATATATTTAAAATATAAAAAGTACTCAAATAATTTAAATACCAAATTAAAAATATTTCATTATGGGTTAAACATCAATGAGAACATCATGTTTCTCCTAAGTGTATATATCCAATCGCTATTTATGAACTCAGCATTTGAACCCCAATCTTGTGAACCGTTAAAGTGATTTAATTTTTTTGAATTCTTCTCTATTATGCTTTCCCCATTTTTTATTTATGCCACAATAAGAGTCAGATGTAGCTTTTGTAAGTCCCACCCATGATAACTTACAGCTTGAATTGATTCATTCTGGGAGTACCAAACTTTGGCTTTGTGCATGAATAAAATCAGTGTTGTAAGTTCACATTGATGGGATTCACAAAATGCTACATCGAAGTCTCACAATGACAACAATTATTAGTGTGGAAAGCATAAATATAGAAGCATTAAAGAAAAATCGCTTCGACGATTCACAATGTTGGGGTTCAAATGCTAGGTTCATCAACAAACGGATATATTCACTTTTGAGGAACGTGATGTTCTAGCTAATATTTAACCCATTATGATTTTTTTAATTTGATATTTAAATTATTTGAGTAATTGTAAAATTTTAAATATATGTTTAATAAAGGAGACTAAAATGGTAACACATTGTTTACCATCTTACTTCCCTTGCCTTTTAACCAATGTTTTAAAAATCGAATCGGTCATTGAACCGGGTTAGTGGTCCAACCACAGTTGAACCAGATTTAAATGAAATAATATATATATTTTTAATTTATATATTATATATAGTGTAATATATTATATATATAATAATTAATAATGAAATAAACAAATAATTTAAAATAAATATAATCAATTAATAAACACTAATATATTGAAAATATCATTAAATAATTTCATAAAAATTAAATAAATTTATAATTTTCATGATATATTATTTAATAGATAATAGATTCAATACAACATTTTTAATCACAAAATAAAATAAAATAAGAATTTATAATTTATAATTTATATTTACATTGAAATAATAATAATAATAAAATGGGGAGTGGGCAGGAGGAGACTTTTATAATTTTATTTTATAATTACTTTATGTATTTTTAAAATTTCTTAATATTAATTAATTATTTTTTATGTCATATATTTTTATAAGAATTTTTTGAAATTTTTTGAAATTTTTTTTACATTTTCATGTACTATTCACTCATAATTTTTTTATACTATTCATGCATAAGAAAAAAATTCAAAAAATTTTCAAAAAATATATATGACATAGCAAATAATTAATGAATATCAAAAAGTAAAAAAATGGAGATAAAAAATACAAAAAATTATAAATCAGCACTACTATTCTTTATCTACAGCCCCAAAATGGGGTTATAGCTTAGAATTCACCTAATAAAATATATATAGCAATCACGTGATGATCCATCCAAATTTACAATGATGACCCATGCCTTGGACATAGAGTCTCCTCTTCTTCCATCCAGTCCCACCGACACAGTAAGCAACCGAAAAGGCAAAAAGGAAAGCATATTCTTCTTCTCTACCCAAATGCCCAAAAAGCAAAACGCCTTCTTCATACTAGCTACTGTAAGCCAAATCTAAGGGGCACACTATGCTTGGCAGAACAACTAGGACAAATCGTGTCTAAGATAGAGGATGGGGGAGACAACCAACCCAAAGTGAACAAGGTTGGTGAGTCTTTCGGCAAACAATGAAGACAAAAAATTGAGCCAATCGCTTAGATCAAAGAAAGTATCATCATTACCATCATTCAAAGAACCAAGACATGAGCTCTCTTTGACCAGTTAGCTCAGCTCAGGTGTCTTCTTCATCTTCTTCAACTTTGATTGTAAATGCCCAAATACACCTCCTCTTTCTTGTTGTTGTTCTTCTTCTTCTTCCATATAATCTTCTTCTTCTTTGATTGTAAATGCCAATATACACCTTCTACTTCTTTCTCTCTGTTCCATCAAAATAACAAAAGAGGATAAACTCGGTTAACCAGTGACCCGCTCGATTTTTTTAGTTGGATCGCCGGTCATCGATTTTTCCCCGGTTCTTCTTCCTTTGGTTTTTCAGGGTGTTCCAGACCGGTCAGGGGTTCGATTCCTAGTTAAACCGGTCGGATTGGCTGGGCAGTCCATTTTCACAACCATGCTTTTAACACATTGTAACACATTAAATATCAAATAAATTGAGAGCAATATTCCCATCAAAACAAACATCAAATGAAAAGAGTAGCATGTTAATCACAGGAAAATTTAGGAACATTTAATGATATTTATAAATTTATTATCAATTTTAGTATGATTATATTTGTGTGTGATTTAACTGATTATATCTTTATTATTAATTAAAGTATTATATTTTTATTTTCTACTTATTTTTAAATTATACTTTATAATCTTATTTGATATATAATGATATTTTTAGTAATGTAAATTAATTTTATTTTAATATTTAAATTATTTTTTATATTTTCAATATATATTTAATAAAATTTAAAATGAATTATCATATTAATTATGATTTATATATTTATGATCAAACTTATTATGTTTAAATTTGTTTGTGATTGACTGGTTATATTTTTAATAATTATTAATTGAAGTATTACATTTGTTTCCTAAATAATTTTAAATTAAACTTGATAAATATATTAGATATTTTTATGAATGTAAATTAATTTAAGTTTAATATTTAAATTTTTTTAGTATTTCTTCCATTTTAAATATATAATTATTTCCAACCTAAGAATCAAAGGCAATATTTGAAAGGATCTCATTTGTGTAACTAGTTTTCTACATCATATACACTAGTTGACAAATACATTAATAACTATACAACTCTTTATATCACTCCAATTTGGGGTGTTTGGTGCACCAATACCATGTATTAAACTATAGCAAGAATATATAAAAAACATAATTTTATTCAACAAAAAACTTATTATATATGCTTATGAACAAAATCAAGAAATACTGGACAATATCATAGTTGCAATTAAGTAATTAATTTAAAAAAAAAATTGATTACCTTAAAGAAAATTTTAATCTACTGCTCTCTTTCACAACCCAAGCAGTATCTCTAAATTAGAGTGTGGTGTGTGTTTGTTGGTGCCTATGATCTTAAGTTAGACAGATCCTTAAATTTTTGCTTGGTACTTCGAAAAGTGAATGCTTTTTTAAGCAGCTGAAGCAGTCATTAAGCAGCTAAACTTAAAGTGAGAATGATGTTTTGATTTGTCTAAATCAATTAGTGGCATCTTTATAAATCAACTATATGTTATATACATGATAGCCAGGTATATACATTGAGCCCCAATATTAATTATTGTTCATTCCTTTGACCTTTTTTCACTGCCTACTAATCAGCATTAATTTTGAATGGACTAAAACCATCTGCACATTGACCTAGCCAAACATTTCTTGCATCATCAGCAAAATCCAAGTAAACCTCATCAAAATGTTTCCATGTGTCTCCATCCGATGGATTCGACAACACCTCTAACTCACGTGCGTGTTCCCGATGCCATCTCATTTTACTCGCAGATGCATTATATGCAAAAAATCTTTGTAGTCTAGGAATAATGGACAAATAGCACATATGTTTGTTTGGAACATTCCTAATCTTCCTCTTACCAAGTTATGATTGTTTGAATCATGCTACTCCACAAAATCAACACAGTCTAGCATTTTCATTGTTGCCATAATACAACATGCATCCTTGCAGACAACTGTCAATATTCTTATACCCACAACTAAGTTTAGAAACTAATTTCTTGGTATGGTACAAATTTTTAAGCATTCAATGACCGCTTAGCAATATCTCACTTATCAATGTGATAAGCTCATTCCTACATGCCTCCGCAACGTTATAGTCTAACTTGAGGCTCAATAATCTAACAGTCGTTGAAAGAACAAAATGTGTCTTACATCCATCCCATAATGGAGACTGTATGGAGCTCAACACATCATAAAACTTGACCGACTCTTCATTAGGGTCCTCCTTTGTTCAATGGTACTCCATTTCAAAAGATGTCTTAGCAGCATCCATAACCATATGCTCGTATGACTAGAAATGTTGGGTCTCAACCTGAATTGGTTAGGCTAACGATGGGATCTCTCCATGATACACCAAATAATAGTAATTTTCCATAAAACTTTTTTTATATAGATGCGCTCTTGCATTATCCGATGTTTGAAACTTTTTACATTTACCTTTAGCACATAGGCATCTAAACTTCCCTTTGTTAACACACACATTAAGTACAAAAGTAAATTGAATAAATTACTCAACACCTAAGTAAAACTCAGTTGTAATAGCACTTATACTATTGGGATAAAGTCTATTGTTCATCCAACGATGATGCTTAGAGATTTCCATATTCCTTCTATATTAAAAAAGAATTATAAATCTATTACTTAACATACATACATCAAAATACATCAAATCATAGTAACTAAAAAATCATCCAAAATAATTATACAAATTACTAACAACCATCATACAACAAAATCCCCAAAAAAATGTCAAAATGTAAATAATATCATATATAATTTAACTTATTAAATTAAGCCCTAATTAAACACCATAAAATTGAATTTCATCCAAAATAATTCCAAAAGATTTGGGGAAAATAATCCAAACACTCTACATCCATCATACAACAAAAGCCCAAAAAATATTTGCCTAAATATAAACAATATCATACATAATTTAATTTATTAAGTTAAGCCCTAAACACCATAAAATTGAAATTTATTAGTAATAATTCCAAAAAATGGGAAAAAATATCCAAACATTGTACATCCATTGTCACAATGTGACGATTGTGAAAAGGGCACTGTCATGACCTTAAGGAGACAAAAAGGAAAAAATGGAGTCATAACCAATTAATTAGAAGGATAATTGGGATCCTTTAAAAACCAAACACTAGCCCTTGGATCCTGAGAAAGGGTTCGGGAATCTAATTATGCATGGAGAAGATGTTAGGCATCCAACAATGTCCATTCCTAAATATGGTTACCCTAAATTGTTTGTGCTTAAATTTATTGCATTTAAATTAATTTAATTACCCCTTTTATTATTGCGACTTAGAAAAAATGAAATGATGAGGGAACCAGACCTATCTTACTATATAAGTGACTATGTACCCTTAAAGGGATCAAGGTCCACGTAGTTCGAGATTTATTTTAATAAAAATTTGCCTAGGGATGATACATGATGTCTTCCTTATGGCGAAAGCTCAATTAAGCAAATGTGAGAGAATAAATCTTCACACGAAATCTTGGGATGGATTAAGATGATATGGGAAAGTAAACCTCCACATAAAACTTGACAGAATGAGAGAACCATTCTCTACATAATGTTTATGAAGAAAATAAGACAATATGGGAAAATGAATTTTCACATAAAGCTTAACAAAATGAGAAAATAATTATCTGCATAATGTTGAAAATGAAATGAGATGGTATGGGAAAATAAATTTCCACATAAAGGTCAACGAGATGGGAGAACAATTCTCCACATATTGTTTGAAAGGAAATGAAACAGTATGGGAAGATTAATTTCCACATAAAGCCCAACAAAATGAGAGAATAATTCTCCATATAACGTTTGCAGAAGTAAAGGATTTAGTATTCAGTTTTCGAAAGTTTTAGGATGAAATTTGCAATTTCCACAATGTTTGGGGTCAAAACAAAATTTCTAAAATATTAGGTCAAAATCAAATTTCTGAGAAAAATTGGAATGCAATTTCCAAAAATAATTTAAAGGATATTGGGCCTTTCTTTTTTGCACTTACAACCTTTAATTGGGCTTTTTGAAATTCATTTACAAAAATAATTTAAGTGAGCTCTTAAAACTCATTTGAATAGGCCCTTAAAACCTAGATTAATTCGAATAGGGCATTTGAAGTCCATTTTGAAGATAAATTGAGCCCTAAACTTTTTTAGAAAATGATCTATTTGGGCCCTTGAAGCCCTTTTTGAAAGGTTAATTTGGATGGATCATTGGAAACCCATTGTAAAAGACAATATTCTAATTGGGCCTTTAAAACCCCCTAAACTTAATCTTTTTAGGAAACTTGGGCCTTTGGAGCCTACAAAATATAAATTTATTCTTTTTGGTTCATTTAAAAAAAGAAGAAACAAAGTGAATTGAATACCCAAAAGCAAGTGATGTTAAATTCCTAATGCTCAAAAACATTACTCAAAGGATGACGGTGAGAATATTGAATGAGCCTAGGATCAAAGGGGAACCTCATGCCCCCAAAGGATCTCAAAAATGATTACCACCTATTCAAGTAACATATTCATTTTCATAAGAGAACCAAAACATAACATTATGTTCATACCCCTGAAATCAAATCAGAATTTAGAATGCCTGGATATCACCAAGAATTAAAAGGAACTGAAGATTAGAGTATAGTATTCAAAGACGAAACACACAAAAAATAATGGACTTTTGCTTTAACCAAATGTTAATGTTAACAAAACATGGCGTAAATTGAACAAAAGAGCATTATATCTCTTATCAACAGCCAACAATACTTGAAACCCCTCACGCATTAAACCAAAGGTAGAATAAAATCGAAATCAATGAAATCCAGCCCATTTGAATCTAAACACATGCATAAATTTGAAAACGCACACTGATATTAGACTATCCCATAACAGAGAACCAAGATTTGAAACCCACAGAACAAGAAACTTCCACACCTTGTCTTACTTATGACCCAAAACCTGATTGAATCAAAGCCAGTGAGAACACTTCCAACCAACATGTTTGTTTCTTTTTTTTTTAAAAAAAAAAAGCAACAAATGGCAACTCAATCACTTGACAAAAAAAAAACAATTAAATTGGATCACAAGATAAGATGAAGAAGCCTAAAACCTAACCTTTTTTTCCAAAGTTATATTGAAACATTATTAATCAGACTATACAAAAAAGATCACATTTAAAATCATAACCCCTTACTTTGAGCCAAACAGAGATCCCATTCAAATATATGGCTAATATCAATATTGAATCAGCAAGCTCCCACATATCAAATATCAGATAGTAACATATTTTAAAACCAAAAAAGAATGAAACTCCAACCTACATCTTCAAGCCCAGAATCAACTTTGCACAAGTAAATCAGTGGACCAACAACCTAAATCTCATTTTAAATCAACAAAGACTTAGAGTAAATCTTGAAATTATTTTAGATAAAATCACGTAAATCATGTTCAGATTTGGTATGAGCAAAAATCTTATGCTTGTGGGTGTTTTTTGGATATAAAGAGCCCCATGGTCATCCTAAACTCCCGAAATAATATAAACATACAATGAAATGAGAAGCAGAATAGGAACAAGCGATTGGTAAAAAGAATCTTGCCTTTCAAAAGCAGACAACAACAATCTCTCTTCAAACGTTCCCTCTTTGACTGTGGGCTTCCTTTCTTTCTCTCTAGATTCCTCTTTTCAATTGGTTTTCTTGGTTTTTGTTTTTGTTTCGTCCTCTTAAAATTGCCCCCCCACCATCGATTTTCCTCTCTCCTTTTATAGCCAAGGGGAAAGCCCTCCTTCAAGCTAATCTCCATGCAACACCGAGACATGGAACAAAGAAATGTCGCGCATGGTTCCCCAAAATCGCGAGATTTAGTAGAGATCTAGTAGTGTAGAGGTGTAGGGTAATGGTAGCAGCTATGGTAAAATAAGTGAAGGGAGAGGGGCGTGTAGAGGAAACACCATAAATCAGAGCAGAAAAGGGGAAAATGAAAAAGGGATTCTGCTATGATTAGGGGGATAGGGATAGTGAGTGTGTAAGGGAGTGCGCCATTGTGATTATGTTAAATGAGGTGAAGGGATCCACCTAGGTATGGAATGGGTTGGTGAATTGGGCTTTGGTTAGTGGGCTGAGTAAAATGGCTAAAAGGGAATTAGGTTGCTAACAAAATTGGGCTAATGCATCAAGTTGGGTTTAAAGGAAATTGGGCATTTTTCCTTTCTTATTTTTTGTTATTTTTTTTGTATACTTTTTTATTTTACTGAATTTTTGAAAATGACCTAGACAAAATTAAGTGTTCACATCCATCATACAACAAAAGCTCCAAGAAAATTTCAACAGCAAAAATCTACATCTACTCTGATTTGGACATTTAAAGTCGAATTTTAACATAATTCTTCCACATCAAATTAAACCATAAACTAACTCCTTACATTAAATAGCTGTCCACCAACATCACATGCTTAAAAAAAACTAAAAAACAACTAAAACCTAACCCAGAAGTTGGACATTAACAAAGATAATTCAAATATAGAAAAAGGGAAAATTTTTGGCCAACCTCATGTCCAAAGCTTCAAATTGAGGAAGGAGATGGACTAAACACCACTTCACCTTGCTAGAAAACTCCTAAAAGTGGTCGGATAATCAATTTGGTTAGTGAAACTAGGGAGGAAAGCAATTGGGAGAAGAGAAAACATAAGAAACTGAAATGGGTGGAGATGGAGGACCTGATTTGATAATTCGAGTTTTCTTACAGATTTTATCGGTGATAGCAGTTCTCATAGAACATATATGTGAGAACTATATGTGAAATGGTGTGTTTCATTAATTGAGTTGTTTTTCAAGAATAATCCGTGACAAAGCCTATGAGAACAATTGTTTCTAAAGGACTACATTCCGTGAGCAAGGTTTTCTCGTACATAGTCTATGAGAATTACCATGAGTTAACTTCACACCAAATATTCGTGCATTTTTTTTTTTATCACGGACCTCTCACCATTTTCTTTCATAATGATTGGGACTATGAGAAGGTCCATGAGAAATTTTAACGTATCATTCTTTTTGAGAGAAATTCGTGAGAAATACCATGCGAGAATCTCATGGAAAGTTTTCCGTGAGAAGTCATGTGAAAAAGCACATGTTTTATGTGTAACACAATATAATTGTCATTCTTTGTAAAAATACTTAATATGGTGTTTTAACTTATATGATTAATCCTTAAATGCTTAGTTGACTGTTCACAACAAAAATATTTGTCATTCTCAAACACAAATGTATACAGGCAGAAGGAGAAGGCAAACATAAAATAAGAGTTTCATTGTAAACCAAAAGTGACATCTCAAATTAAACAAAACTTATAAAGCTGAAACAAGTCTCATTTGAGTTACACGATCCTTAAACATCTTGGTGGCATGCCTTTTATTAAAGGATCTGAAATCATTAACTTAGTATAAATGTGTTCAATGAGCACTTCATTCGCTTTAATTTGTTCTCTAATAGCTCAGTACTTGAAGTCGATATGTTTACTTCAACTTCAACTTTTATTATTCTTAGCAAAGAACATAGCAGCTGAGTTTTCACAATATATGCTTAAAGGCTTGGACATAGAATCAACTACTCGAATCCTAGAGATGAAACTCTTCAACCACCCTATGATGTTGCCTCAAAACAAGAAAGAAACTCTATTTCCACAATAGAAGTAGAAATCAAAGATTGCTTGGCACTCCTCCATGATATAGCTCCTCCAGCCAACAAGAAGATAAATCTAGACGTTAACTTACAAGAGTCAACACTGCTAGCAAAATCTGAATATGGATACCTAATAACTTTTCAAGTTATCTATCCATCCATATATAAGCATGAAAACCTTAGATCCTGGAAGGTACCTCATGACCTTTTTTGCAGCTCTCCAGTGGTCAAATCTTGGATTACTTTGATATCTTACAATCATTCCAATTATAAATGCAATGTTTGGTATAGTGCAAACCTGAACATACATTAGGATTTCAACAACTAAAGCATGAGGAATGTTTCTAACTTGTATTATTACAAGTAATTTTTGGGACATAGGTTCATACTAAACTTATCAATCACCCTTCACAATAGGTGCTATACTCGATGAATAATCTTTCATCTGAAATCTCTCAAGAACCTTATTGATATAGATTTTCTGAGACAAGCCCAAGATCCCTTGACACTTGTCTCTACGAATCTTAATGCCAATAACATAAGAAGCTTCACCCATATTTTTCATATCAAAATGTTGAGAAAGAAATTATTTCATTTTATGCAACAACCTCATATCATTAGTTGCAAGCAAAATATCATCTACATAAAACACCAAAAAGATCATTTTTCTTCCTTTACAAAACCAAATGAAGATACAACATTATGAAATTTTAAATACCACTGATAGGAGGTTTCCTTAGTTCGTATTTGAATTTCTTAAGCTTGTAAACCAAATGATTACCTTCACTTGAAATGAACCATTTAGTTTGTTTCATGTAAACCTCTTCCTTTGAATCTCCTTTGTGAAATGGTGTTTTCATATCATCTTATGTAAATCTAAGTTAAAATGTACAGCTAATGCTATGATAATAGGGAAAGAATCTTTTCTAAGTTAATTTTTTTTCTTTCTGCTACATCATTTTGATCTGGTGAGTCAGTCAAGCTGTATTGAGCTAGCATACATGTGTCTTGAAAAAATTCAGCAAACGGACCACGTACATATCCAGTGCCCATGTACCTACCATAAATTCACCAACTTTATATGATCTTATAATTTCTTTGTTTTCCACATTGTTTCTCTACTTTTTCTTTATAAGTTTTAAAAAAGTGCCTCACTTTTATTATAGAGCAAGTAAAGGTACATATACTGTGAGTAATCATATCTAAAAATGATAAAATATTTGTTATAACTTGAGCTCATGTTAAGGCAGCAAATATAAATGTGCATGATCTCTAAAATTTCATAACTCTTCCTAGCACCTTCCTTAGTCTTGTTAGTGTGCTTTCCCTTAATGTAATCTATGGAAGAACAAAAATCCGTATAGCCAAGAGTTTCCAGAACTTCATCATTTACTAACCTTTTGATTCTCTCAATGAAGATATGTCCCAACCTTCCATGCTACAACATGAAACATTTCTCATTCATAACACAATGTTTAATACCAGCATTATTATGTAAAGCCATAAAGTTATATGGAACATTATCATCTAAGTGAATTTTGAACAAACAATCATCCATTATACCATTTCCAACAACAACTGAGTCTTTCAATAAATTAAAAGATGTTTGGAAAAAAATTAAAGCATAAGTCTTGAAATAGAAATCAAATTTCTAAAAAAACTTGGAATATAAAATGTTTGTTTTAAATCCAAAACAAAACCAAATTTTAAAATTAGTCGATATGTTTAAATAGGTTCCACACTTGTATACATATGATTTTTAGAATAGATGTTTCTTTCACTTTTCAATGGTTTCCTTTGATTTAGAAAACTCAACAACTCATTAGAAACAAGGATCATAGAACAAATCAATTCACCATGTGTTATGAGAAACATAAACCATATTAGATTCATAACACACACAAGATGTGATATTACCTTTCTTTTCAAGCCAAGCCTTTCTCTTATGGCAATCCTTCCCCATGTATCCTTTCTTTTATAGAAAAAACACTTGGATTTCCCTTTCTTTATAGTATGGGTAAAACCATTTGATTTACTAGTTCCATTTGATTTGCTTTTTCATTTTTAATTATAGGCTTTCTTCTTATCCTTTATGATCATATGTACAATTTTTATCATGTCTTGAACTAATATTCCTTCCTCTTGAACAAATATGATCAGTAGTTCAATTATTGACCATTTTGCTTTATGCATATTATAAGAAATTTTAAAAGTATTACATTGAGGTAAAAGATAGTTAAAAAAAAATGCATTAGAAAATCATCACAAGTCTTAATCTTAAGGGATTTTAACAGAGCAACTATGTCCTTTATTTGCATAATGTGCTCATGTACGCCTTTAGTGCCAATGAATTTCATGGATGACAATTTGTCCATTAGGGTGTTGACTAATGCTTTGTCTGAAGACTCAAATTGTTCATCAATAGCCTTAATCAGATCCTTGACATTCTGACCATCAGGTATCGACCCACGAATACTAGTCTTAATGTGAGATTTTATAAATATCATACTCAATTGATTTGATCGATCCCACCAATCGTACAATGTCATCTCAACCCTAGTACTAGTAGCTATTGGCACAGCTGGCTCTTCCATAGAAAGAGCATAATCAAAGTCTAAGCACCCTAAATGAAGAAGAAAACTCTCCTTCCATTCCTTATAATTATCAACACAAGTAGGGAACTTTGTCATTAGAAAATATTAAAGTTTCATCAACGCATTCAATTGCAGTTATATAAAAAAACATTATTACTTAATAAAATATGAAGTACAAATCATCAAACATATTAATAAGCTTACCAATGTAAGGCTCATTTAGATGTGCTTGTGCTTTTAAGCAAGTGCTTGAAGTAGAAATGATTTTACTAAAAGTAGAATCTATTTTGCGTTTGGATGCAGTAATCTATAAGTACTTTTAACTATAAAATTCGTTTGGATGTAGAGATATAAAAGCATTTTTGTATTAGTAAAATTACTAAAAAAGGCATGCAGAAGCACTTTTTTATAGTGTTTGGATAAAAAAACACTTATTACAATTTTTGAAAATTAATTTTCTAAATTAATTTTAAATTTCTAGTATATACTGTAATCTTGCTGCAATGCAAAGCCTATTCACTTTTTAGCTGTTTTTTCCCCTTTCCTTTGGCTTATTATCTACTTTGCTTAGAATATCCTTGTACCTGAAAACAGAAGAACACAATCAAGTTTTCTTTTGTCATACATTTTCCCTTTCTGTGTTAAATCTAATAAAACCTTGAAAGAGAGATGCTCGATTGTTAGAAGTAAAAACCTGCAATGTCAATCTTTGTTGGGTGGAAAATGCTATAACTTAATAGAGTTATGTTTGTTAAGTATTAGTACCATTCAAATATTCTCTTTTCAAACTTTAGATATACACATATCTATATAGTGTGAATAATTATAAATCAATATCTACGCAATAATATATAGCATTTTTCCAAGTCAAAGCCTTATTGTCAAACACCAATAAAATTTGTCTTACATGATTGTTACTCTAATGGTAGGATCGGCATGCAAAGAGAGATTTGTCTCTTATATATTTTCTTATGAAATTAAAAAGAAATAATATATTTGTAAACTTGGAAAATAAATATTCAAGGAAGAGATGATATCATTTAGTAATCATCCCTAAATTTATTGATTTCTTGTTCGATTGTTGGACTGATTATGCATGATGCTTCATTTTTTCTTTCTTTTTAATTTTCAATTGGTAATATTGGTATGATACCTAAGTCTGTTGTGAAGTGTCTTTAATGGAGCATCTAAAGCCATATGCACAAAGAGACAACAAAATTGAGGCATATAAGATACAAGAGAGGTTTTGAAACACAGTTCCAAAATAGTATTACCCTTTCTGTCTCATCCAACAAAACACAAGATCTAGTCAAATGCTTATCTCTCCTCCATCTTTCTTCTATTTCCTAAAACACCACATTTTATGTAGGTACTGTATACATAATTAAAACTATTAAATTGGGTGGAGAGAGCACTCCTAAAGGTGTTTAAGAATGAACTCAATCTCTCAATCCTTCAAGAACAACCCTAGCCACCTTAACCACTTGTTCCCTTTGGACTTCAAAATTATGCTCTCCATACCCGACTCCTATGAATAGACCCTATCCACAGACCACCAGATTGTTAACCCATTTCCCCTCGACTCCTTGCCCTTCATAAACCCCTCTGACCCAAATGACAAGTCCCTCCGAAGACACGCATATAAGAAATGGGGTGTCTGCCAAGTCATCAACCATGGTGTTCCCATCAACCTCCTCACATAAGTTGAGCTCTAAACTTGTGATATGCTCTTAGAGGAGTATCATAATAAGTCATTGCAAAAGATGAAGTCGTTATTAAGTAGAGTAATAACCATTGGTCAATCTTGCAGAGGACTGTTATTAATTAATGTTACTAACTCAATCATACTAAATTAATTAACATAATAAATAAGACTAATAAATTATGGGGGGTTTGAAATTAAATTAAAATTACAAATTAAGTGAAAAAAAAATAAAATGAAATAAATTATAAATTACAAAATAAAAAATTGGAACTTTGAAATATGATGAGAAACATGGTTAAAGACATTCTCCACTTAATGTTGAAAATAACAGGTTATTTTTTTATATTTGGCTTCGATTGAAGTTTGAACTTGCAACTTTTTAATTTTGAAAATTATTCTAAAACTACTAAGATAAAGGCTCATAATAAATAACAGGTGAGTTAGAAGGTAAGGTCTAAATTGTTAAGGGACTAAAAGATTTGGGGGACAATACAAATGAGGGTAAAATCAAGGTGAATTTTTGCAATTATCTCTTTACACTAATTAATAAATTAAAACACCTTCCAATAAAGCTACTCTAAGTTACTGATTAGTTGAACAATCTATCTCACATCACATAAAAATGGGATGATTCTATTTATGTATCGTCAAATTTATAATAGTGTCTCATCATTTTTTTTTTTTATTGTTGTCTCAAATCATTCTAAAATAGTGCCTCATAATGGCATTATAGAGGAAAGTAAAATCCTATATATAAGACATTATTTGGAATCTGATACCTCTTAAAACAATTGACAATTAATACTTTTACTCTAAAAAATTTATAGTTCTCACAATTATATATATTATGATTTGTTTATTATAGCGAATTTTATCCAAGAAGTTTTCACCTTTTAATATCAAAGAAATACTTTTCTTTTCCTTAATTTATAATTTTTGGAAGTCTAATAACTACAACAAAACAAGGTTTTGCTGATGAAAACAAAATCCTTCAAAACTTCTCATGAAAATTATAACGTCGCACTCACAAATAATGTGTTCTGAAATATTTCTCATGGCTTTTTTGACAAACTAGTTTTCTGTGTAAAAAGACGTGAAAAAATATCGTGAGAAGATTGTGAGAAAAATGTGCAAACATGGTGAGAATGTGGTTCAAAGAGATTCTCATGGCATTTATCACGAACTAAGTTGGTGAGAATCAGCTAAATTAATGTTAAGGTGCATCTATATAGAAGAGATTTTATTGAGGATAACTATTATGGGTGTATCATGGAGAGGTCCAACAACTGTTACCTCCACCAATTGAGGTTGAGTCCCAAAATTTACATTCGTACAAGCAAATGGTTATGAATGCTATTAAGCCATCTTTTGAAAGGGAGTACTATAGAGTAGAGAAAGATCCTAAATCAAAGTCGACAAAGTTTTATGATATGTTGAGCATCAGAAAGTCTCAATTATAGGATGGATGTGAAGCACACTCTATGCTTTCAATAGTGGTTAGATTGTTGAGCATTATGTCAAACTATAATGTTGTGGGGGCATGTATGAATGACTTATCACATTGATAAGTGAGATAATACCAAACGGTCATCGAATGCCTATAAATTTGTACCATACCAAGAATTTGGTTTCTAAACTTGGTTGTGGGTATAAGAAGATTGACAGTTATCCAGAAGGGTGCATGTTGTATTATGGCGACGATGAAAATGCTAGACAGTGTCGATTTTGTTATGCAATATGGTTCAAACAGTCAAAAGTTCGTAAAAGGAAGGTGAGAAATGCTCCAAACAAACAAATGTGGTACTTACCCATCATTCTAAAACTACAAAGACTTTTTTGCATCTAATGCATCTATAAGTGAAATGAGATGGCATGTGGAACACTCACGTGAGTCAAAAGTGTTGTCGCATCCATCAGATGGAGAGGCTTGAAAGCATTTTGACCAAGTTTGCCCGAATTTGGCTTTTGATCCCAGGAATGTTAAGTTCGGTCTGTATGCAATTACTCTTTACAATCTTCTACCTAGCATGTGTATACAAAGGGAGTACACATTCTTAACTGGCGATTATTCTTGGTCCATGTAATCCCAAAAGAAAATTAGCAACTTCTTGTAGCCCCTAATTAAGGAACTGTAACTGCTTTGGGAGTAAGGAGTGATTACGTATAACATTCATTGAAACAGAACTTCATTATGTGAGCTGCTCTATTGTGGACTATCAATGACTTTCCAGCATATAGAATGTTATCGGGTTGGCAATCCTTTGGTAAGCTAGGTTACTTAATTTAAATGGATAGTTCTAAGGCATTTTATATTAAGCATGAGCAGAAGATTTGTTATTTTGATTGCCATAGACAATTCTTTCCCTTGAATCATCCCCTTCATCGAAATAAGAACAAAATTTTGAAGAATAAAAATGAGAGAGGCATCCCACCGAAGCATTTTTCTGGAGATGAACTCTATGCACAGGTATTGAGACAACCAAGAGTCATAAAAAGTTGGGGGGAGGTTTCTATTGGTTATGGTCTAACATGCAGTTGGACTAAATGCAATATTTTTTTGATTTACCTTACTGACCTGCTTTATTAATCCCACACGACATAGATGTGATGAACACGGATGCTAATGTGTTTAGGAATGTGTTCAACATGGTTATGGATGTCAAAGAAAAGACCAAAGACAATATGAAGGCAATGATGGATTTAGCTATGTATTACAAGCATCCATGTTTGGAGGTGCAACAATTAGGCAACGATAGATGTGTGAAATTGAAGGCACTTTACACACTAATCATTGAGCTAAAGAAAGCGGTTTGTGAGAAGGTGCAAAGCTTGAAGCTTCCTAATGGATATGGATCAAATTTAGGGATATGTGTCGACACTAATTCTTAAACTTTTTCCCACATGAAAATTCATAAATGTCATGTGTTTATGGAGAGGCTTCTACCAATAACCTTCAGTGGGTTGCCTTTTACAATTTGGGAACCTCTTATGCAGTTAAGTCAATTTTTCCAAGATCTTTACACACCTATGTTGCACAAAGCTGATTTACAGGTCATGAAAAAAAACATTAATGAGATCCTATGCAAACATGAGAAGGTTTCCCCTAGTTCTTTTGATGTTATGGAACATTTTCCCATTCACTTAGTTGAAGAAGCAATGGTAAATGGACTTGTGCAATATAAATGGATGTACCATTTCGAGAGGTTTTTGTACACATTAAAGCAAAAGGTAAAAAAAAAAGCTCATGTAGAAGTTTCTATATGTGAGGCATATATTCTTGAAGAGAAGTCAACTTTTTACTCATACTATTTCGAGTCTCACATTTATTCACGAACCAAAAAAGTTCCTCGAAACAATGATGGTGGGAAAGTTCATTCGGTAAACCTTTCTTAGTCTTCAACAATCCCACTTACCTCCATGGAACCATGGCTGATCGTTATCTTACTGATGAGGAACAATCAACTACAATACTTTATCTATTGCTAAATTGTTCGCAGGTTAAACCTTATTAGAAGTAAGTTATAGCCTTACATCTTCATCTTTTCAAATAATAATAAACAATGACGATGTGTTAACAAAAATTTCTCTTGTTGCAGCATGTACGTAGAGTTGTTATCCTTAACATACGGTGATATGTCTAGCGATGAGGTTGGCAAACACATTTCTAATGGATTTCCTCGGTGGTTCAGGAATTTTGTAAGTTACTTTAAGAGTCTTTGATATGTTATAGATTATTATTTATGCCAATAAAGTGACTAATTGTAAAATATACTTAGGTGTGAAACCCAGCAAATAAGACTAATAATGACCTTCTAATATCTCTGGCTTAGGGACCGACAAGAAAGGTGAACACATGGGACTGAGTGAATATCAACGGATATAAGTTCTATATAGAAGCATGAAAAAACTAACAACAATGGAGTTTGTCTTAAGAGATATGGTTATGATGAAGCTGAGTCATTATATCATGACACTTTACAAGAAATTATTGTTGTGGAATATTTCGATTTACCTTTTAAATGGTTAATACTCTTTAAATGCAAATGGTTTCATCCTTCTAACTAAGGGACAAGGAGTTATCCAAAACTTGGATTATGGAGGTTAATTCAAGGTCCACACATAAGAGGGATGATTAATTCATATTTACCCAATAAGCAGAGCAAATTTATTTTGCGCCTTATCCTTGAACAACTCCAAACAAGTGGGGTTGGTTACATGTGATTAAAACCAAGGCCAACCACACAATGGATGCCCTAGATGCCCATTTCTAAGACTCTACTCACTGCTCTCCAAAGTTAATTCTTGATAATGATCATAATCATGGAGATTTGAGAGATGACACAGCTACACCTACTTACGAGGAAGTGGGCATACCAGTAAACAAGGATTTTGTAACTGAAGTTGATGATGATAAATAAGTAGTTGGCGAAGAAGAGGAAGAAGAGGATTATAATAGTAGTGATAGGGAAACTGACAAAGATCCTCCTAGTGATTAGGTATTAGAAAGTGATTAAAATGGCATAGGTTCAATATACTTGTATTTCAACTCTTATGTATTAAATACTGCTTGATCTTTTATTTTAATGATGACTTTGTTCACTTGTTTATCCACAGGGAACTTTCTGACAAAGTAGAGGTTTTGGAAATATTGTCTCCAAAAAAGCAATTAGTCAGTTCTCATAGTGGTAATCTTAACTTGCAACTTGGAACTGATTCTTTGTTGTCTCTCAAAATGTTGTTGACATTTTTTTATAGAGCAGTAGGTCATCAGATAGCAATGGTTCTTTTTATATCCATTATGACCATATAGTGAAGATAAATCTTCTCATTTGTGAACCCTGGGTAATGATTTTAATGGTTATATATACTAGTAATTCTATTAATTTATATGTCATAATTAATTGTTATGTTTTTTTCTTTATAATGTGCTATTTTTTTGCACAGGAACGAAAGATGTTGAAAGTAGCAAGTTGACAGGGGAAATAAGCCTTCCGCGTAGGTTAGGCATAAATTTTTGTTTACTAGTTCCTGAAAATAATTCATATTATGGATATCACACTCCTTGAAGTAAAACCATACCCCTTTCTAATAAATAGAGTTCTCATCTTCTTAAGCCATGCTTTTGTTGAATAGTCATTGAGCTCCTTATTGACCCCATAATGTGTTTCTATATCACATGCTACAGGTGTTATTCTATTGCATCGATCGAGGTCATCCAATCAGTTGCCCATTCCCCATCTCTTGGGCTCCTCCTACCGTTGTTGTAGTGATAGCTTTTGATGCTTCAATACCTCAATAACACCTACATTACGATGATGATTAAATCGTTTAGTCTAGATTTTTCATATATTAATATTACATTTGATGTAGTTTGTGTACATGTAATATAATTTATCATTCTTTGAATTTATACATATATTTTGGTCTGATATTCTATTTTTAATTCTATTCGGTTATTTATGGTTTGCAGGTTAATGGATAACCCTAAAAATGAATGAAACATTTAGCTATGAGAAGAAAGTTCTCATGGAATTTCTCATGGACAAGGTCCATGATAATCAAATGCACCATTTAATATATGCGGTGCGTTTCATTATATCAGAAATAAATATTTCTCATGGATGAATTCCATGAGAAATTTCATGAGAAAGTGAAACTCACCTTTCCATTTAAGCGGGGAATTTTGGGTTTTCCAAAAGTTGAATTTCTCATGGAAATTCCGTGAGAAATGCTCATTATCTTCTACCCCAGTACCCCCATTTCTAGTTTACCTAATTTCTTCACCCATCTCTCAGCCCTCTCTCTTGCCATCATCCAACTCCCCATGTCATCGTCTTTGTCGCCGTCACCCAATGCTGTGAACAGCCCTTAACTCCAGGTAAGGTCCATCTTTCTCTTCTCTCTATTCATGGATATGTGGCTTCCGATGGTAGATTTTTTTGTGTTTGTTCTGTCAAGTGGAAAGCAATTCCTTCAAACTAAAGAAGATCTAGTTGTTATATATAGATTAATTTCAATATAGATTTTTGAAATATATTGTGAAAAGATATATTAATTAACTAGGGCATGCCATGTATAGTGGGGCTTCAAAATTGTTGGAGAAGAAATAGAGAAATAGGGGTTCATACAAAAGGGGTTTCCTTTTAGAACCCGTTTTGAGAACTTAGGTAGCATATGGGATTTGCTTCATTAGAAATAAGGACATTTAAAAAAAAAAAAAAAAAGCAGTGACCATGTCTAGTAAATTACCTATCACCTCAGATTATTTTAGAACCTAATATCAAATTTTTAGCTTTGAAATATGAACTTAAATGATCTGAAGCATATAACTATGAACCTTTTGCTACTGTTATTGCAATACCTTCTTTTGCAGTTCAGCATTTTGTTTAAGGATTATGTCAAACTTTTCACAGATCGAAAGCATATCACTATCCATTTTTCATAGGTCTGACCACTTAAAACCATGCCTAATTCTTTACACATTATATGTCTGGCCACTCCAATCCCTATGGCATACATAGTCCACCACCCAAATTTAAAGAAACAAAATCTTGATCCCATTTCTTAAATCTGAATTAATTAATTATCTTGGAAAAAAAGTGGGCCTTCACTAAAATCCATGAGCTAGATCTTCTATACATTTTATTTATGTATGTTATTTTTGGTAATGTACTCAATTTTCCCCCTTTTTCATCTTTGTGGATACTGCTTCTCTTAGTTAGATTTGTACATTTAGAAGCCTGACAACTGTGATACTGGTACATTATTTGATGGACTATTCTTTCTGAATAATTTTATAATGAAATCCGGTTTTGATTTGTGGATGATAATTAGTTTTTATTTATTTATATATATATATATATATATATATATATATATATATATTTTGTTAGCTTATTCATCCTTATGCATTTGTCACTTAAAACTGACATGTTATACCTTTAATCATTTTTTTTTTGGGTCAAGTACCCTTAACCTTAGCGAATGTGGTACTTTGTTTTGCCTCTAAGTGAAGCTCATGGAACAGTGAAAATACCGACTCTAAGCAAGAATACTTGTACCTTTCTCTGTAGTAGTTGAAAGAACTTAAGATATCAAATCTAATATCAAATTAAATTTATAGTGGAAAAAGAAATAGCAATCATAGATAGTCTCAACAGCAGCTACTTTTGTAGAGATATGGCCAAAGGACGAATCACATAGAACATAAGGTTACTAGGTGAACAATGACTCTTTCTTTTACTGTGATAGTTATCTTGTTTGAAACCATGTGGTTAGAATGCCCCATGCTGTTTGTGTTAGATGTAGATCCCACTGCATGCAAGTTTAATTGGTAGACCTCTTGGAGAAGGAAATGGATCCAAGCCTTTTCGGCCTGGATCTTTTCCTACCTTTTATCTCCTTCTGAATCGTTTATTAAATTTTGGACGGTCAGGATTAAAGTGCATGCAAAGTACGCGTACTTTGCTAAACAAATCATGACCGTCCAAAATTAAATGAATGGATTAGATGGAAAAGATTCCCAACATTTTTTTAGAGAAAAGGTTGGGATCCGGATCCCTTGGAGAACGAGGCTACTACATAATTTTTGTCTATATATTTTCTAATGAAACTCTAGCCACCCTTCATTGTATTGAATTCGAAGATAAGTTTTGAACTATAATTATTTGCAAATTTTTTCTTCAAATGAATGCCATTTCGTTATTGCTAAGGCGTTAATGAAGTGGACACCATATTAGTTTAATCAGTTTAGCAGATTGGTTGGGGTCGAATAAATTAGGCTGCTCGTAGAATACTAATATGCTAATAAATTATCCTTTCTTAGAATACTTTAATAATTATCTTATTTGATGGAACTTTTATTTGCAGATAAATAATTATCTTATAAGGCTGGTGGATTGCTTTTATAAAACCCTCAGCAGGTGCATCTATTTAGGGAGTTTAGAGATGAGAATATAGTTCAATTTGCAAGGGACTTGTTTGATGACATGTAGGTTAAGTTAGTTGAACGACTAGTTTGGGAACCTGCTTTTGTGAAGGAAATGTTGAGAACTTGCTATATAGGAAAATTATATACATGTTAGAATTAGAAGCTCAGTGAAAGTTATTCATCAAAAAGCATTAGTAGAATTAGAGAAGGTCAAAGTGGAAGTTACTAGGTGAGTTAGTTGAACTGGTTTGTTGTTAAACCTTTATAAAACTGCAGCTGTAGGGTCTAAATCAAACATAAAATGTTATTGTTTCCCTTTATTTCTCCCCAGCTAATTCTATTATATTATCTAAATTGGGTTATTTCCTATCTTAATTTAACATTGTTTCTTTCTGGCTTCTCGAATGTATCTGGAAACATTGGTCCAAATCTCTCATTGAGCATGCTTTTACTTAGGACATTTTAATTTTTATTGTTGTCAGTAGCAACTACTATGGTTGTTTAGTTTTCTGCTTGTTTCTTTCATGAGATTTCATCTTCTAATAGCAATTCAGATTTGGATCTTCAGCTGAATTTTGGTGTGGTGATATTTCAGAATCTTATCCTTTAATGGATTAGGCTTTGTCTTATGCTTTGATATCACTTTCATTTTTCGCCCTTTAGAATACCCATGTTTCTCAAGTTTTTTTTTCAAACTTCTAAATTGTACACAGTTATGAGGATAATGAAGGCTAGCTACCAATAAGGATGTAACATTTATTTTAGGATATGTTTTCTTTATTTTTCACGTTTTGAGTCAGTTGCATCTTGCCAATACAAATTATGATTTGCTTTCATGTTATTCATATCAAGGTTAGTACTCTTGTTCTTTTATGCCTAGGAACTATGCCTAGGACCGATGGTTATGCTTTTTAAATATTTGGTGGATAATTGTGAGCATTATGTCATCTATAAAATGTGCACTGAGATACTTTTATGTGTTTGTTGGAAGATTACTAGGATGATATGAAACTTGGGTTAAATGTTATGTAGTTACGCTGATTTGGCCAAATTCATTTCTGTGTCATAGCTTTAGCTCCATCTTTTCTGTAGGAGAGTCCATGGTAGGTGGTGGATGTGGATCTAGTCACTTCCGTAGGAAGGGCAAGCAAAAGATTGTTGCTCAACCTTTCCACACTGAGGTTGGGGATGGTTACATTCCCAACCCAAGGTTACCCACACTATCAAGCACGCCATCTGCGTCGGTGCCAGATCCATCAACATTTGGTGCTATGGGGTTCTCCCAAGGGAGTCCCCACATCTCAGCCAATGTTGTGGGGTTCTCCCAGCCAAGTCCCCACATCTCACCCTCTAATCCCTTACCTAGCACTAGATCCTCCGACAGGAGCATGTGGATAGAGCCATAAAGAAAAATGTAAGTACAATACTTAACATGCTTGGTAATTGTTTGTCTAACAATTCTAATACTCATTTCCTATAACAAAGTTAATTTTGTTTTTGCATATTTGATCTGACCAATGACACTGTGAATAATATTGGGACCATCTGCCAATCCCATTTTCATGATGCCTGGAGTTGCTTCAAGTAGGTTCCCCAAGATGTGAAAGACCACTAGTTTAACCCATTTAAGGTATTTAATTAAACTTGCATTGCCCGCCTTCAACAAATTTTTTTCATTATTACTTTCTCTAACTAAATTGTTTCCTACGCAGCCAAAGTACATTTGGAAACTTGAGTTCGATGTCAAGGTCCATCTTAATTGGGTGGCCAAGTGTTATGGCAGCTTGCGAGCATCGTTAAGTGCCATCTAGACAGGTAAGACAAAGGGCAATTGGATAGGTAAGAATATGAAGAAGCAACTATGGGAGACGAGGGACCCCAACATTCAAGGCTACCTTGGATCTGAACTAAATGAATTGGTCAAATGATCCGGGCGCCTCTTGCCATCAACGTGGATTTTGATCTATCACTAAGCATAAGAGGAGGATGGTCAATTTTTATTAACTTATAACTTTAGTTAATTTATTTTATTACTTTTTTTACTATTCTAACAGTTTCATTCTTTGTTTCTAGGAAAATAAGTTGTGGAGGACTCCTCATGCCGCTGAGGTATTCCTTCATCTACAGCACAACGACTCCAAGGGCTAGGTGTATCCACATGCTGAAAACACTTTGTAAGTTATTTTAATTAACTTTTATTCAACCTAAATATTATAGGTTTCACTGTATTTATGTTTGAATTAACATCAAAATCACTATGATTTAATTCATGCAAAAATCTTATGAGGAGCACAGAACCAAGACACTACTTGTTCTTCCATCAACAACAACCATGGTCAAAACGGCACAATCAAACCAGGCACCATTGGCTAGCCAAGATCGACAGCCTTTATAGAATTTGGAGCAATAGGTGACAAAGCTCAAGCATATATTCGTTCAGCAACAACAGTGGATGAAGCATTAGCAGGAGTGGATGATGCAAGTAGTTCGTGGCATGTCTAAATCTACTTCTATCCCTACCCCTCCCCCACCCCATTCCCAAGCTCTCATTGATCCCACCGACGATTCCACTGACGATGATTATGAGTAAGATGGTGATCAAGATCTTTAATGTATTTTTTTTACATTACATTTGACTTTATTTAATTTATAAATAGTTTTAATAAAATTAATATTATATTGATATTGATCGGATATGGTATGTTATGCTATACATTTAAATTATTTTTTAAATATGACAAGTAATGTATAAGAAATAATTAAATAATTAAAAAATAAAAATAAAAATTTTAAAAAAATTATTTTTGTCACTAAGGTTTTCACGGATGATATCCATTAGAATATTTTAACTTTTTTTATTTGCTTCCCTTTTTGTCTTAGCTAGTCCATAACAATATATTCATGAGAATTGCAGTCAGAATATCATGATATATTCTCAAGAGTTGTTCTATTTTTCTCACGGACTTTTTACACATTTGTCACGGTTATTGTCCGTGAGAATTTTTATCACATATTCTTTTTCATGAGAAAGTCGGTCATTAGCATGACAAAATATTAATGGTCAAGAATTCATGAGAATTTTCATGAGAAATGTCATTTCTCATAGAATTTTGAAGCATTTCTCACGAATTTGTTCCTAGAGAAAAATTGCATTTTTTTATAGTGAATATACATGCCTTAATCTTAAAACCAAAGATAATATTTTTTTTCTTCCAAACACAAAAAAAAAAAATCATAATTGTATAAGTGTAATCTAAGTATATAATCTTTTCCTAATTTACCAAGTTTATTTACAAGTAAGCAATCAATGTATTTTTTAGTAGCTAGGCCAATCCTTGTTCACCTTCATGCTTGTTAGGGGGTGTTATTTGGTTCAGTTAGGTTTTTTAAACCCAACCAACACAAGTTGGTTCAGTTTGGGTAGTTTGGGCTTGATTAAATGGTCTTGTTTTAATTTTAGCTCATATTGAATCCAACATTTTACTAAAAAAAAATAGACCAAAAAATAAAAAAAAGTCAAATAATCTCAATTTAATAAATTAGACCATACAATACTAAAACCACAATCCAATCTTAATATTAAAAAAATAAAAAAGAAGCAAACAACCCAAAAATAATTTCCATAAACAAAAGCTTCATCTAAAATTCAAAAATTCAAAACAGCAAATGTCACAAACTAATAAAAACAGAATGTGAAAATCATAGAATTCATATATTTAACAAAGATATAATCCAAATTCAAATTCTAGTACAAAAAAATAATATATAATTGTCATTTGTATTATATATATTCTGATATAAAAAAAATTTATTTTTGAAAATGGTTTGTTTCAGTTCAGTGTAGAGAAATTTTTTTTTTCTAAATCAAAAATTGAACCGAGCCGCTCAATTTTCAAATTTTAATGTTTTGGTTAATTTTTTATCTGAGTTTTAACTGTTTAGTTGTGGGAGATTGGTTCAAGAACTAAAGATTTCATGCTTACACATAGACGGACAATTAACTTGGAAGTTGTTGGATATTCAAATTCAAATTTTGTTGGCTGTATTAACTCTCATAAGTCAATGTCTAGATATATCCTTTTGTTTGCTAGAGAAGCTATATCTTGGAGGAACGCTAAAAAATCTTTGATTGCTACTTCTCCTATGGAAGCAGAGTTTATTTCTTGTTTTGAGGCGACAATATCATAGGGTACATGGTTGAAGACAATATCATATGGAGGCAGAGTTTATTTCTTGTTTTGAGGCAACAATATCATAGGGTATATGGTTGAAGATTTCCATCTTTGGGCTTTACGTAGTTAATTCTATCTCTAAGCCATTAAGGATATACTGTGACAATTCAGCTATTGTGTTGTTTGCTAAGAGTAGTAAGAGTAAAATTCAAAGTAAACATATCAACATTAAGTACTTGGCTATTAGAGAACACATTAAAACAAGGCATCAATCATCTCAAAAGAGAGCAATGTACCTGCCTCAGTCTACAACCATGCCTACGTTTTTTTGATAATGTTATATTTTTTTATGTATTTCTCTTGTTTTTCAAGTGCTAGAATAGCAATCAATTAAAATCTATACAAGAAAGTCACTGGGTCCTCAATTTGCCTAGATAGGTAGCTTAAGTGGATATTTTGCTGCCAAAGAGAAAAAAAATTTAGTTTTTTTAAAAAAAGTGTATTTTTTATTTTGTTTAAGTTTGGTCAAAGGAAAAAAAATACTTTAAAGGACAATAGAATCTATTTTTTTGTTGTAAGAGAGAAGCAATAATTGAAGCTTCTCCTATAAAACATAAATGAAAAAATGAAAAAGAAAATTTTCTCAAAGTAAATCTTTTTATTTTTCCTTTCCATCTTTGTTATCAACCATAAAATGCACCACTGACTTACAAACATCAAAGATTATTATAAGATATGCCACAATTATTTTTTCTTTTATTATATGTAAGTCCTATATCATCCATGCATATGGTGAATTTCAAAACCCTAACGAACTTGAAAAGAATTTCATTTGTAAAACTCCATGACTCCAAAGACGGACAAAGCACGACAAGCAAGATGAAACCCAGAAAAGCCAGAGCTTCTGCATAAATTCTCAAACTCCTTCTCACTTCTTTCCTTTCCTTCCCCTAATTGGCACAACATGACATTGTCAAAGATTGAAAGGTACTTGGCAGCGGTCGTTATCTCTGGTTCTTCTGGCATTATCAAGTCAATAACGATCACCTTTCCACCTTTCTTCAATGCTTGATGGCAGTTCTTGAAAATTTGTAGGCATTTCTCATCTGGCCAATTATGAGTTGTGCTCTACATGACAAATCCAAAAGCTTTCTTTAGGCCCACATAAATTTGATATGCTAATTTACCCTTGTTTCTTAATCTCTCCCCCGAATGATGTTAAGGATAAATTAGTATATAAGAATAGTGAATGCCATTTCATAAATAAGAAAAAGCCAAGTTATATATTTCCAAAGCTTAAAAGAGGTAAAAATAATTTACCCAAAAAAAACTTATGGGATGGCTAGGGTTTCATAATTTCTGGTACTTACTAACCTTTATCATTATAGCATCTCCTTCTGGTACACTCTTGAACATGTCGCCTCCTACATGTTGTAGTCCTTCAAATTAATGAAGATTTTATTAGTACTCATTGGAACTTCTGTTCAAGTTAAAGTAGTCTTCGTTTCTAGAGTTATTTATTTTTCCCGTTGATTGAAGGGGGAATGAGGGTTTCAACCCTTAATTTTGGTTCATCCTAACACTTAGTGTTAGAGAGGGTGCTACCTGAGCTATAAACTTCACTTGAAAAGTGCTGATCAACATGTTGGCTTTATAATTACTATAATTAAAATAAACTAAATCAATGTTTTGTTCATTAATTAAAAAAATGCAAACTTCCTCAATTTGATTCTTCATTTTCAGTAATTCCTCTCTGAGTTTAATATTTCACTTATTTATTAGTTTTCACTAATTTAATCTTTACATTAACTTGAATCACATATCTATATAACAAAATTGTTGAGATAAATTAACATAATATACACATGTTCTTTAATTTATACGTAGCAAAGAGATACTATCAATATATAATCTGACAAAAAAGACGTTATTCAAGTTGATGGAAGAACTAAATAGTCTAAATTAGAAAAGAATAAATAAGTTAACTGAAAAAGTTTTTATATACTTCAAGCACGAAAACATTGATTTAGTCATTAAAATCTTAATTTAACAAACCATGACCTAAGGATGTTGATTTGAATTATAATTAATAAAATAAATCTTGTTGTCGTTCTTGATTACGTTATTTAGATAGAGAGAGAATATTAATGTACCTGGAAATGGTGGGGCATCTTCTATTATAAGAGGCAAATCAAAATTAATACCCTTTATTGAAGGGTATTTGGAGAGGATCATTTTGAGGCTTTGCCCTATTCCTCCTCCCACATCAACAAGAGTTGATAATCCTTCAAATCCTTTGTATGTTTCAAGAATCTTTTTCATGTGCAAAGCAGAGAAATCAGCCATTAACCTATGGAACATGGACTTCAGTTTTGGATCCTTTTCCACGTACTCGTACATTGATTGCCCAAAAACTTTCTTGAATAAGTTATGTCCATCATCAAGAATTGCTTCCTTGAACTTTAGCCTAGATATAATAATTAATTATATGACATCATAGCAAAATATAAGTAAAATAAAATATTTCATTGATTTTTTTAAGTAAACTAATCCTGAGCTGAAATTTGAGCTTTTATATAGACAAATTTGTAAATTTCTATGTTCTGTTTTCTCTTAAAACTAAAAGTAAATTTTTTAAACGATTTTTTTAAAGTTTAGATAGTAATTAATCATATGATATCATATAAGTAAAATAAAAATTCATTTTTCTTTTCAAGTAGACCTAATGTTGATATGAATTTTGGGATTTTTCTATACAACAGTTGTCAGGCTTCAAGTTCAAACTTTTAGAAATTTGATAAATTAAAATGACCTCAGTAAAATAAAAAAATTTATTACTATCTTTTTAAAATAAATGAATTAAAATTAAAAGAGTGCACTTTAAGTACTTACAAAACCTCAGCCATGTAAGGGTGGTAGGTCGACTTATTGAACAAAGGAGGCCAAGAGGGACCTCCATCATTACTGACAAAGTATTCACCAGAGGGAGAGAGTCCATAAAGCCTCTCAAAGCTGCCATCTCCATTGGTTCGTGTAGAACAAGTAAGAACTGAGTAACTCACCAGCAAACGCAGCATCCGATCGAGCCTGTTGGGTGCGTCTGCGTTATGAGTAGGAAGCTGAGAAGCAATCTCAGAGGGAGAAACAAAGGCACCACCATAATTAGGGCTTCCCTTTGCAATTATATCAAACAGATTCAGCTCAGTGGCAGCCATTAACACAGCAGGCCATGCCTGCCCAGCTGCTAATAGCATGGCCTGGAGGGATGGGGAAGAAGCATCATCATAGTGATCATCTTCTTTCTTACTCAAGGTTTTCATCTTTGCTACTTACGGGTTCTATACACTGAACTACAAGCTTTCCTATATATACTTCAGCTTTTTCTGCTTGATTTGTGTTTATACAACTTGCAGATATTGAAGTTTGTTCGTGGTATTTATAAAGAGGGAAAGGGAAGTTCTACTGTGCCACTATCACTATTAAATAGAATGCTTAAAAAAATAAATTAATAATTTATTCATTCAAATGTAACACATTTTTAAGTTGATCTTCCAAATTTAAAATTGTAATGTTCCTTTGAGAGGGGAAAAAAAAAAAAGGTGTACGTATCTTACTCTGAGCAAGTTTTAGAAGTTAATTCTTTCATCCATTTGACTTTATTATTGTCTCTACTTTTCCAGCTGAGTAAAGAAGGGTCCAGAAGCTTAATTTCTCCTAGTTTCTTCACGTTTCAGCGGGTGGGCATGCCGTTTTCTGCTTGGTTTTCTCTGCTGCTTGATGCTCTGTTTTTCATCTAATTTTTCTGCTACTTTTGCTGACTTGCTACACAATTTTTTTTGCTGTGTTTTGCTTGTTTTCTGCTGTGTTTTTGCTGCGCTGGTTGCTGTTTTTCTGCTCTGTCTTTGCTGCTGTACTGCTGTTCGTTTTCTGCTGTGTTGGCTGCGTTTTTTTGCTCTGTTTTGCTGTTCTGGTTGCTCGGCAGTTCCAGCCTTCCTCTTGCTTTCTGCTGCTCTATTTTTCATATGTGGTTCTGATATTTTGTGGGTTCAGCTTGGGGGTTATATATCCTTATATTCTGGACCAATTTAGCTACGTTTTTTTGCCCCAAACAGCCGTGATTCTTCTCCTTCCTCTGTTTCACGGTTGGCTTCAGTATTTTTGGGTAAGCACGCTTAAATGAAAGATTCCCAGTAGATTATTCAAGTCTGTGGCAAGTAAGGCAAGGCCTTCCTACGGTTTTCTTCTTCTCCTTCCTATTTGAATGTTTCCACTCTCTTTTCATGTTGTTTTTTTTCTGTTGTGACAGCAGTTCGTATGATAAGTGGGGCTGAATTTTGGGACTCTATATTGAAGTTTTAAGCTACCAATAGGTAATTTTATGAGGCCCTAACAAAACCTTGTATGGTTATAAAAAAAAAATATTATAGAGTAAGGAGATCTTTGAATTTTAGAAGTAATAGCAGGATTAAATTCTTGAAATTTCATGCTTTTGCAAGAAAGATTGGAGATGGAGGGAGATTCAAGAACTTCAGTTAAGATTTGCTCAAGAGGAACCTCTAAGAATTTAGGACAACTTGTGCTAATGAGGGTAGATATTTTTATATTGCTTATTTTGTTTAAAACATATTAGATATGTGAAATTTAATATTTACAAGATTTGAAATGAAAAATGCTCTTTTAATTACTTTTATATTGTGCAACAATAATTTCTAATTTCCTTAGCTATATGAAGAGGTTGAGCATTATCTAAGTTTTATCTTGTTCTATATTTAAAATGTATGGACACTAAGAAGTATATGTTTTTTTTCCAACAATTTATTGGTGAGAAGTTATTCTTTTATTTATATTCTATTAATTAAATTGTTACAAGTTGTGAAATTATAAAGTGGTTTTGGATAGATCTTTAGCTATTTCTATAGAGAAATCCTAAGTGCACCTAGTTTATCTGATATTCCATAGGCCATACTCGGAACTAGCATTATCCATGAGATAACTTTGGATTTGCAATATCTGATATCTGTATCTGATTAGGAGCTCTGCTCCGACGTGGACATTGATTATATGTTATTTGTATTTGCTTCTGTTAGAGTTTTTCTTATGAAGAAGTAGTGGATCCATCCTGTTAATTGAATCTTGTCTTATGACTATAGTTGATGCTATGAAAGTGAGATTTTATCTATTTAGAATCATGTTTGTACACTCTCAATAATATATATATATATATATATATATATATATATATATAATTTTTTTGTTGATTTTCTGTTGTTAATAAGTTAATATATTTTTGGGGGTTATTCCTACTCACTGGGTCTGTAACTCATTCACTTACTTTTATATTTTTTCAGATAGCGCTGCAGTCCCTCACAATCTGATCATCCGGCATCCTAGACCCTACCATTGGAATCTGGTGGATTATTTCTAGAAGGGACAATGAAGAAACCTATGGGTGTAATGTGGACAGATAGTAGGTTTTGCATGTGTATGATAGTATTGGGAATACACCTTCCAGAGCAAGTTACTTTATATGTGAATAGGATAGGAACCAGATATTTATGCTATGAATTGTTCTGTAAGTGGTCACTGAGGCCCTTATGTGTTAAAGTGGACTTGTTCACTTCTGTTTATGTTATTGTACCCTTGGGAATACTCAGTTTTCAAGGGAAACTTTGCCAAATTTTCTGCATGAAAAACTTTTGAGCTTCAGTTATTAAATGGAATCCTTTTGATTGTTATTGTTAGTTTCTTAGTTTCTGTTTGATCAAGTAAATGTTAGGCTTGTGGAAACCACTTTAAAATAGTTCTTATGCCGGTCACGTGCTTGGAGTGGGTCATGACAAAAATGTTTTAATTTAATCTTTTAAAAAATTATTTTTGTTTCAATTTATTCCCTTTGTTAGTCTAGTTAACCATTATCAAATGGTTTTTAAATATCCACATAGCAATTAAGATTACATTAAAAAAAGGAGGAAAAAAAAAAGAGATGGCTGTTAATCTTGCTTCTTTTAAGAAAAAAATGTAACTTTTACTGTCACGTTTATATTTAATAGCCATGTGGTAAGTCCATCAATCCACGTTAACAAAATTGTTAGATGGTTAATTGGGCTAACGAATGAAATAAATTGGAGCAAAATTAATATTTAAGAGAATGAATTGATACACTTCAAATTTGGAGGACCAAAATGAAAAATATGTTTCAAGGATAAAATCATTAATAAATTACTTAAGAAAATAAGAAAAGTTGAAGAGTACTATAACACTATATGCATGTGGTTCCTGGAGATATACTATACTTTAGAATAAAGGCTTATAAAATTTAATTTTCTCTCTAATACTTCAAATAATTCTAAATCATTACTTTATAATGGTAACAGAGAAAAAAAAATTCATTTGCCATCGTTTTTAAATGAAAATACCAAGAAAATTGATTTACTCTTATATATGTTGGCATGATTTGGGCTCATTTTCATTTCAAACAAGTTTATACTTTAAGTCTTATAGTTTGTCAAAGTTCTACTCATGTTTGGTCAAATGAAAATAGAAAATAAATAAATGAGAAAGAATGAAGATAACTAATTCATGGAAAACTGTTGATTTTCATCACTTGTTGATGCTAAAAAAAATGGGTTAGAAATATTTTCATAATCATTTGGTTTATTCCTGAATCCTAATGATTTAGTAGAAAATAATTTTTCATTTTTATGATTATTAAATCCTAACTGGTTTAGAAGTAAATCTAAAGTTTGATTCTTACAATATATGTTTGGCACCGTCATGAATTTTCGAACCAACAATTAACTTCTATTCATAGAGAGTCCTTTGGAAGTCATCAAGTCCATTCCAACATTGGTAAACTAGCTAGATTAAGTGGTTATTATTCTCAATAAATTAATACATAGTCAACAAAAACGCTTATTTAAAATATTCCTTTTTTTATTGTTATTATGGTTTAAAAAATATAGGAAATCTCAAGAAATCACAAAATTGTTTTTCTAATTCTTTATCTTTTTTAACTAATTAATTCTAACGTGAATTATTATTGGTCAAAGTTTGGGCTGGAAGCCGCCGATTTAAAATTTCGTTGTCCTTTTAAAGTTTTGTGGGTGGAACGGTAGGTGAATATTATTATTTTTTTGATTAAAAAATTTAGTGACTAAATTTAATGTTGGAGTTATTTAAAATTTAAAATTTAATTAATTTTAAAATAAAATAAATATTAACTAATAAATGAATTGACCTACACCATTCATGTGAAGACATGATTAGTAATTTTAAAAAGACTGAAAAATATTTTTAAAAATTATACAAAAAATTATTTCACTTGTCTCTTTCACTTTTCTTTAAATATTGGAACGCTTGAAAGTCTATAAATACTAAATTAATCTTTGCATTTGATTGAATGTGTTTTATTCAATATTGATGACGATAAAGAAAACAAGTCGTCATCAATAACTCTGAAAAAAAGTTTAATAAATTAATAGATTTTAATAAATCATTAAAAGTCTATTTTATCTTAATAATTTATTATTATTACGCAACAAATAAAGAGCTCCTGTACCTCATCTTTGTCATTGGAGACCTTCATTTTCTATTTGGATTCTTCGCACTTGCTATACCCTTGAACTAAAGCTAAGATTATTAATTATTAAAGTTTCAATTTAGTCCTCTTATTTTTAATTTAAATAATATTGTCCTCGTAATTTCTTTAAAGATAATTTTGTCCCTTAGTTAACTCTCCATCTAATCTTTAATAAAAAATGATGATGTAGACGTTTATTTGCATAGATGGTTTGACTAACTTCCACATGTACTAGTCAATAAACACATCATTGATATTTCTGAGAGGCTAAGGGATTGGAACCGTTGATTTATGACTAGGAGATTGATCATTAATCTCGGCATCAACTTCCCACAAAATCCAATCCTGGGTTGAAGTTCTCCATAGAGTTCACATGCCAATGATCGTATTAAACAATGTGTTATGAATGAGAAATCTTTCATGTTCTGACACTAGAGGTTGGGACATGTCTCCAATGAGAGAATCAAAAGGTTAGTAAATGATGGAGCTCTCAAAACTCTTGATTTTACATATTTTTGTTCTTGCATAGACTGCATTAAGGGAAAGTAGAGTAACAAGACTAAGAAAGGTGCTAGGAAGACTTACTGCCCTGGTATGAACTCAAGTGGTCAGAACTATTAGATTATTACTTAGGGTACAATTTTCTCTACTTTCTTCATAATAAAAGTGAGGTAGTTGATACTTTTAAATTTTATGAAGCAAACGAAGAGAAACAATGTGAAAAACAAATTAAAATTGTCATATAAGATATAATTGGTGAATTTTATGGTAGGTACACAAGATTGGGCAAGTACTTGGATCATTTGTTGAATTTCTTAAAGAGCAGGTATTGTAGCTCTATACATCTTGCCTGGCTCACTAGATAAATATGGTGCAGCAGAAAGGAAAAATATGATACTGATGGACATTGTTAGGAGTATGCATAGTAACTCTAAACTTCCTTTGTCATTGGTGGAACCTTGTTGGAACCTTGTTTAATCTATACCATCACTCTAAACAGTGATGGTATAGATTAAACAAGGTTCCAACTAAGGTAGTTTCCAAACACCATTTGAGTTGCAGAAAGGTTGAAAACCAAGTTTGTGACATATATGTGTGTGGGGTTGTCCAGTTGAAGTAAGAGTTTATAATACACATGAAAAAAAGTTAGACCCAAGGACTATAAGTGCTTATTTTATTGGATATGTTGATAAATTCAAGAAATATAAGTTATGGCATAAGGACAAGGAAAATGAGATGAATTCTTGGCAAAAAATCGATATTAAGATCTTGTTGAGTTGCAATGGGTCTTTAAAACCAAGAAAGATTCATTAGGCAACATTAAGAGTTATAAGACTAGACTTGTTGCCAAATGATTCACACAAAAGGAAGAAATTGACTATAGAGAAACTTTCTCACCTGTTTCTAGAAAAGATTCTTTCATTATCATCATAACATTAGTTATATATTTTAACTTAGATTTACATCAGATGGATGTGAAAACAACATTCTCAATGGAGTTTTAGAGGAAGAGGTTTATATGAAACAACCTGAAAGGTTCTTTTCAAGTGATGGTGATCATTTGGTTTGCAAGCTTAAGAAGTCCATATACAGACAAAAGCAAGCCTTCCGTTAGTGATATTTAAAATTTCATAATATTATCTCTTCATTTGATTTTGTGGAGAACATTATGGATTAATGTATATATCACAAGGTTTGTGGGAGCAGTGTTATATGTGGATGATATTTTGCTTGCAACCAATTGTCTAAGGTTGTTACATGAGTTAAAACAATTTCTCTCTCAATATTTTGATATGAAAGATATGGGTGAAGCTTTTCAAGTCATTGGTATTAAGATTCATAGAGATATGTCTCAAGGTATCTTGGGCTTATCTCAGAAAACTTATATCAATAAGGTTTTTGAGAGATTTCAGATGAATGATTATTCACCGAGTGTAGCAACGATTGTGAAGGGTGACATGTTCAGTTCGTATAAATGTCCAATAAAGGAATTTGAATAGGAACAAGTTAAAAACATTACTTATGCTTTAGCTGTTGGAAGCCTAATATATGTTTAGGTTTGCACTAGATCGGGCATTGCATTTGCAATTGAAATATTCAGAAGATATCAAAGTAATCCAAGCATTGACCACTAGAGAACTACAAAGAAGGTTATAAGGTTCCTTCAAGGAATTAAGGATTTTATACTTACATATAGATGGACAGAAAACTTGGAAGTTGTTGGGTATCTAGATTCATACTTTGTTGGCAGTGTTGACTTTAGTAAGTCAATGTCCAGATATATCTTCTTGTTTGTTGGAGGAACTATATCTTGGAGGAGTTCTAAGCAATATTTGACTACCACTCTTCCTATGGAAGAAGAGTTTGTTTCTTATTTTGAGGCAACATCACAGGGTGTACAGTTGAAGAGTTTCATCTCTAGACTTCCAGTAGTTGATTATATCTCTAAGCCATTAAAGATATATGTGATAATTCTTCTACTGTGTACCTTGCTAAGAATAATAAGAGTGGAAGTTGAAGTAAACATATCGATATCAAGTAGTTATCTACTAGAGAGCACATTAAAGCAAATGAAGTGCTTGTTCAACTCATTCATATTGAATTGCTAATTGCGGATCGTTTAACAAAAGGCATACCACCTAAGATGTTTAAGGATCATGTAACGAAAATGGGACTTGTTTTAGCTTTATTTGTTTCCATTTGATTTGAGATGTCACTTTTGATAATTCCCAATGAAATTCTTATTTTTTTATTTTTCTTCTTCCTCTGCTTGTATACATTTATGTTTGAGAAATATTTTTGTTGTGGAGATCCAAAATAAGCATTTAAGACTTATTCGTAGAAGTTAAAATGTCATATACTGTTTCTACAAACAATGATAATTACATTGTGATACATGGAAGGTAATACTTGCTTATAGAGAACTTATTGCCATGATTCAAATAATTTATTTCTTTGTTTAAGCATAAAGAGTTTGAGACTTGTATGTTGTGATTTGTGAATATTACGAAGTAACAAATGTTTGGAGCAAGTAGAAAAATGTTAGAATTCTAATTATTGTAACTCCATTTCCTATTAGTGGTCCTTAAACATTTTAAATTCACAAATAAACGGTTATTTACAAATTTTAATGGTATTGTTGATAACAGTATATTTAATGGCCACTAAACAGGAATTCGACTTTTATTCTTCTATTTAATGGTTGCTAATATCTTTGATGAAAGGACATCTATGAATAGCACATTTTATAAGTCCATAATTCATGCAATTCATATACCTTTTACCATTATTAGAGCTTCCCCTTTGCAATTATATCAAACATATTGTGCCATTAACACCTCTGGCCATGCTTGCTCAACTACTATAGCATGGCCTAGAGAGATGGGGAAGAAGCATCATCATAGTGATCATCTTCTTTCTTACTCAAGATTTTCATCTTTGCTACTTCCAAGTTCTATATACTGAACTAGAAGCTTTCCTATATAAACTTTAGCTTTTTCTGCTTGATTTGTGTTTATACAACTCGCAGATATTGAAGTTTATTTGTGATATTTATGAAGAGGGAAAGGGAAGTTCTACTGTGTTTTTGTTTGCTCCATTTTGGATTTTTTATTCATAAAACATTGTGTGATTCCACTACCACTATTAAATAGTTTGCTTAAAAAAAGTAAATTAATGATTTTGTCAATTAAATATAGCATATTTTTAATTTCTTTGTTAGTTTAGTTAACTATCATCAAATGATTTTTCTTAAGTGGACTAACAAAGCCATGTAGCAACTCCGTCAATCAACGTTAATAAAACCCTTAGATAATGATTAACTAGACTAACAAATGGACTAACTTAAAGCAAAATTAATTTTTAGGGAACTGAATTGAGATGTTTCATTAAATTCTTTTATTAAAATAAAAATTATTAAAAAATAAAAAATAAAAAAATAAAAGATCCCGGATGTTTTGGTACATTCGGATGTAACTAACAAACACTATTAAACAAATTTAAATTATTCACTTAATTTTAAAATAAAATAAGTAGCAATATTAAAATGAAGAGTAAAACACTTTTCGCTCTCCTGAGATAATTTAATTACACAATATTCACCTCTATTTTAAAAACCTATACATATATCCACATAACTTAACTTTGTTAAAAATATTTTATTTAAATTCTTTTTTTTTAATTATTATAAATTAGGATGAAAAAATTACATTTATTTAAAACACGTTCTCACTTATCGAGATGATGAACAACTAGCAGTTATATTCAACAAGACGACGAACAACAAATAGTTTCAAGTAATAATATTTAAAAAAAAACTAGTAATGATATTTTTAAAGCAGTACAAAAGAATTTTTTTTTCAAGTAATGATACTTTTAAAACAAAATAAAACAAATTTTTTTCTTAAGTAATGATATTCTTAAATTAGAAAAAAGAACTTTTTTCAAGTAAATATATATTTTTAAAAAATTTCAAATAATGATTCTTTTAAAACCAAAATTAAATAAAATTTTAGAGTAATTATATTTTTAAAACAAAAAAATTCAAGTAATGATTTATTTAAAATAAAAAAAAGAAAATATTTTTCAAGTCATGATATTATCAAAACAAAAATAAATCTTGTTCAAGTATTGTTATTTTTAAAACAGAAAAAAGTGATTTTTTTAAGTAATTGTATTTTAAAAATAGAAAAAAGAAAAACTTTTCAACTATGAGATTTTTAAAACAAAAAAATAATTTTTTCAAGTCATGATATTTTTAAAATATAAAAAAATACTTTTAAAGCAATGATACTTTTAAAGAAGAAAAATAATGAAAGAAAAAATATATTTAGTCATATTATACAAGAAAGATTTTTGACCAAAAGATAATAGTAAACTTTAATGTCAGTTCTAAAATTGAGTTTGGTTGTAACTTTTTTTAATTTACAGTGGAAGATTATATAAATTTTTAAAATAGATAAGAGGATTGTGTAATTAAGCCATCTTTCATGATATTAAAGAGTATTTTTCTCAAAAATGAATTGATATGCACTAAAATGTTAGAAAAATCTTTTAAAAAAAGTAGACAAAAAATTATTTGATTTGTATCTTTCACTTGTCTTTAATATTGGATCCATTGAAAGTCTATAAATACTAAATTAATCTTTGCATTCGATTAAATATTGATGAAGACAAAGCAAAACTAGTGACCAATATCTCAGAAAAAAGGTTTAATAAATGAATAGATTTTAATAAATAATTATTAAGTGAAATAGTTTAAAGTTTCCATGTAGAAAATTAAGGATCTATAAACGGTTTAATTAAAAATGTTGTCTAAAATAATTATTAATTAAGAATGCATACAAAATTTGATTGCCTTTTCACTATTTTTCAAATAAATTTTAAAAAAATAAGAGAATTGTCTAATAATTTAGGAAGTATGCATCTTGCCTTACCTTTCAGATTTAATTTTTGAAACTATCTCTTAAAAAAATTATTCTCGATTGTATAAAAATATTTATTTTTAATTAATGCATAAGCCAATATGACAATGTACTCTAATGGTACACAACCCACAAAAAATATATATATATATATATATATATATATATATATATATATATATATATAATGTACCGTGTGGACTCATACATTTCCAGTATAATGTTCTTCGGAAAATGCATGTCAGCTTGCCGAATTTGAATTTCTTCTAGGTGTATTTGGAACCCTTAATAATGGGTAATTCAATTCAATTCAATTTCTAAATTTTTATTTGAATTGTTGATAATATAATTAAAAATATAATATAATTTATTATTAAAAAATGTATATTTTTCTTTCATTTTCAAATCTTATCAAATTTTTTGAAATTTCAAATCCTAAAAATTAATCTATAGTCAAAAGTTTATTTTATCTTAATAATTTATTATTATTATATTACTAAACAAATAAAGAGCTCGTGTACCTCATCTTTGTCATTGCAGACCTCCATATTCTATTTGGATTCTTCGCACTTGCTATACCCTCATACTAAAGCCAAGATTATTAATTACTACTAACCCTTGTCAAACTATTCTACATGAAAATTATTAGCACTTTATTAATTACCATGTCAAAGCTATTATTCACTGTTTAGAAAATTGGACCGGTCAATGAACCAGTAGAAACAGTGAGTCACATGTCAGTGGTTCGGGACTGAATTGTGGTCGAACCGGATTTGAATTAAAAATATATTTTTAGGTTTTTTAATTTACATATTATATATTATAGTGTAATATTATATATATATATATATATATATATATATAATCATCATTAATTAAATAAAAGATGAAGTTAAAATGAAAATAATTAATTAACACTCATATACTTGAAACATCATTAAATAATTCTATTACAACTAAAATAAGATCACAATTTTCGTGACATAATATTTAATAGTCAATACAACACCTTTAATCACAAAATAAAATAAAATAAAATTCAACATTCAAAATTACAATAAAGTACAAAAATAAAAAATTACAATAAAGCTACACTTTTAAATTAATTTAATTTTAAATTATAAACTTAGTCCAAACACTAAGATGATAATAAATATAATATAATAAATATAAAAATACAAAGATTACAAATGGAAAAAACAAAAAAAAATTAAAAAAAAATACAAAAGGTCACCTTCTAGTTTCTTCTCCTAACTTTTCCTTTCCATTCTTAGAATGCATGCAGAAGGAAGCAACTGATCAATTGACAGAAGGAAGTGTGTTGTCGTCGTCTTCTTCTTCTTCTTAGGAAAACTCAAGAATTGTGAGAATCGTTGACCCACTCAGTTTCCCCAGTTTTTATCGGGTCAAAATTAGTTCACCAAATTTTGACCGATTTTTTGTAACCCCAATTTTTAGGGGTTGATTGGACCGGCTAGGGGATCAGCTCTTGATTTATTCAGTCTGATCGAATGGTTTTCTCCAGTTCTTAGAATGGTGCTATTATCTCTCTCTCTCTCTTCAACAAGACCTATTCAATAACTAATTAAAACGATCTAAGTTTCTCCTGCGCCTACAAAAAATTGGTGCTAATATATTACAGTGAAAATCATGCTAGTTTAGTGAATTTTCAATATTATGTTTGGTAATTAATCTAAATAAACTTTATAGGTCTATATGATTAAAATTGCTACACAACTTATTATGTTATGAAGGTAAATTCAATTTATTTTTTATCTAATGAATCGCTCAGTGTATGAAAGTATTCTTACTACTACTAATTTTGACTATAAGTTCGCTCAAATAATTAAAGTATAGTCACTCTTCAGAAAATGTTTAAATAGTATAAGGTTCTATAATTTTTTATACAGGTTGCAACAAGAAAAATTTCACAAAAGAAAAAGCTTTAGGTTCAAAATAAGTTCAAAGAAAAAAAATATGATCATGAGTAATAAATTATCACACAATACAACAAATATTTTTGAAAAATTAGGTTGTTTCCTCTAAGAAATTATAACCGTTTTCTAGTAATTCTCAAATGGCCCTAACATTTAAATTCACACTAGACATTATATTAACTAGGTCATTACGTCTAATAAACAAGACATTGAATTGGTGACTAAAGGCACATTATTAGTTTTGAAAGTATTGTCAGTAATGACACATTTAGTGGTCATTATTCAAGAATAAATTATGTTTCTTAATTTGAAGGGGCAATTGAAGTCTTTCATGGAAGGATACCTAGATATAGCAGCATATAGGGGTCCATAATTTATGCAATTCAAACACCTTTACCATCACTAGTAAATTGCCATTGGATTAGAAGAACTTGTAAAAAAATTCATGTTTCATCTATTTGTTATGGTGGGAGGTTAGTAATATTTGCTTTTGCTATTTTGTGCACTCTGATATTGTAGCTATTTTATGTATTGGATGATGGAGACTACACATTTGGTCAACATACCAGTGTTGCTACTATGTTCTCTTCGTGGCTACCTCGTCTTATGTTCAGAATTCCGTTTTAGTGGTTACCTACTGTTACAAGTCTTTCTTAGTGGATTACTTGGGATCCTTGCAACTTTTAGCTCAGCATCTCATTTGTCCTTCATGTATTTACCTGTATAGGGTCCTTTGTTATTTATTATTTTCACTTGACAGTAAAGTCTTAAGGCTTTGACTTAGAAGCCTAACTCTGTATATTTACCTTATGAAGTGATCAATAATAGCTTACTCTCTAGAAAACAGAGGAGATTTTCATGGTATTAAAGCTGTGAGACAACAACATCGAAAAACCAGAAGATCTAAGCACCCTTCAACAACCATCGTTCAGCTCCTCCTCTGGATTCAAACTACTTCACCTATGTCAAAACCAAACACACAAACAGAGGAATGCACTACGAGTGTTGTGGTTCTAAACTAGAGCAACAGTATAGACGTAATGCAAATATATGTGACTAATCCCTTACCCAGCCTTAGCTACACCCACTAACTATTTCACAAACTCTTTGAAGCCAATTATCAAAGAACCAAGAAAACATCTCAAAATCTTCCAAGGAGTTCAAAGAATAAAGCAGCATTCATAAATCATCAGTGTGTGTGTGAGCACCCTATACTTTGCAATTGTAGATTGCTATATGCAAACAAGTGATAAACACATTTATGGCCCTTATTCTATTTTTCTTATTTTTCTTTTGTTTTGGTAGTTGGTACTAGGATGTGGGTCACCTTTTGACATAAGGATTTCATACTTTTGGTACAAAACTCTAGTTAATTACCAAATCACAATCACCAGCATCCTTTGCATACTTATAATCCAAGTGCTGTTTAGCATGAATGCTCTACACTTTTGGTGCGAGCACCCAGTCACTAAGCATAATGGAAAATTGAAACATAGCCATACCTTTATTTTCTTTTGTTTTTTCTTTCATTTTTATAACTTGGGGCACAAATTTTTCTCATTCATTTGCATATAACTTTCCCAATCACAAAGTATAAGGTTGAAGTACACTAAAGTTTTGACAATATGGCCATGAATCACAATGTCCTCAAAGAACTAATCAAAATTTTTTTCAAAATTTAATCAATTCCATGAAAACATAACTATCATATAAGTAGTTACTTCCAAGTGTCAAGAGTAAACAACAAACAAACTAGTCCAGGTTATTGGAAGTGATAAAATCTAAACCACTCCCCCATACTTAGCTCTTACATTGTCCTCAGTGTAAGTCTACAACTCAGATAAAAGAACGAAATACAAGAGATAGGCATAAACACATAACTAAGAAATCAATATGAAATAAAGCGAAGGAGAGTAAGAAGGATCTCATCTGATTGGTTTGGAGAGCTATCATTCCTTTGGGTTGTCTCCCGAAAGAACTTGGTTTATTGTCTTCAGCTTGACATAGAAATTTTTTGCCATCAAGGTTTGCAGATATCAGAACGATGCCACACAACTTCATGGATGTCGAAGCACCTTTGCTAGATTAGAATGATAACTTCCACCACACTTTCTTTTTCATAGCCCTTTACCTTTCACATAGAAGTGCCCAGTTCCTTCAAGAATTATGAAAATTCAGGTACTTGCATGATATCATGAAGGAGAGGTAAAGGTACCTTTACCTTAGGAAAGGTTCGTAACATGACCTTTTCTTGTTCCTCCTCCTGGGGTGTGGGAAAGCATTTAAGAGAGGGATGGAGGGTAACATATAAAGGAGTCAAAAGTTGAAAGCCCTCTTTGGTGGGTGGGAGGGGTATTGTATGTGATTTTATAAGTATGCAAACACAAGTGTATGCTATCATGGCAAGTAATATGGAATGAATGAGTTATCATTCTCACGAAGATCTGTTACTAATTTTTATCTTTCTCAATTTTAATCAAACCAATAATCACAGTAGTTTAATTGATTAACTAATTAAAGCAATTTTAAATCTAAATGCCAAATAACTAAAAGATGTAAGATTATAATTTCGAAAAGCCTAGGACTACAAATCTCTCCCGCACTTCACCAATCTCAATTTTCTCCTCAATAAAGTGAATTAATTATATCAATTACCAGTTAGGTTTCTTAATTCTTCATTTATCTCTTCCAAGATTAAGTGGAGTACCCTCTAATTATAATCACCCTATATTCCTATGAGCAATCTCTAATCAAGTGGTTCCTTAAGTTCGAATCCCTATTTAACGATTGTATGTGTTGCCTAAGTATATTCCTATTCTATACAATCTCACCACTTCTGCTATACGATCACATATATCTCAATTCATGCAAAACCCCAAATCCCTTTCTTGAAACACTTAGGGTTCCCTAAATTAACCTATGGCCGGTAAATTAAATGCATGAAACATAGAAAAAAGGGAGTAATTGACAAAAAAACAAAAACAAAACTTTATTGAGAATCAAAGAAAAACTAGATCACGTGTGGGTTCAATTCGTAATCCTAGAATAAAATATCTACTTCATCACTGAAGTTGTCACACACATATTCAAAAAGAACAAATACATCAAAATCAAGAAGGCAAGATATTACAAAAAGTAAAGAATAAAAATTATAGAGTCTTATTTCCTGTATTTCACTTCTCCAGCTCCAAAATTCCTCTGTTATTCTTTTCTTGAATGCCAGAGAACAAAGCTTTTCTATCTCAAAGTCAAAAGGTAAGTATTTGGTTACTTTTTGGCCTATTTAACTGACTCAGCAATCGTGGCGCCACGACTTTATATCTCAGCACTGCAACTCGGGTGTTAGAAATATCAGATCTTAAAATTTAGCCACAGTGTCACGGATCTAGGATATTAGTGCCGCGGTGCTAAGTCCTCTAACTTATGTGTTTATTTTTTTTCTTTTTGGGCACCGTGACTTTGTTTGATGGGACTTGTGGAGTTGTGTTCCCTGACTTGGCTCTCAAATTTTTCTTAAACATTTTCTGACACTATAGTTTCATTCCTTAACGCTGCAGCATTGTGCTTTTTGAAACCGCATTGTTAGTTCTCCCTTCGAAATGCGTATCAGTGCCTTTCCAATTGCCAAGAAGGACCTTCCTAAGAATATAGAAACCTCTCTGTCTTCATCCATATCTAGAATTATGAAATCTGCTGGGAATATAAACTTATCTACCGTTATCAAAATATCTTCAACAACACCCCTTGGGTAGGTGAATGATCTGTCTACCAACAGTAGGGTAATACTAATCGGTTTCACTTTAGTCAACCCCAAATTTCTACAGATAGGCAAGGCAATCAGATTTATACTTGCAGTCAAGTCACATAGTGCCGTGCTAATGAATTTGTCCCTAATAGTGTATAGTATTGTGAAGCTTCTTGGGTCCTTAAGCTCCAATGGCAATTTCTTCTGGATAACAGCACTACATTTTTTTGTAAGGGTAATTATCTCAAAATCTTCCATTTTCCACTTGTTAGATAGTATGTCCTTCATAAACTTCACATAAATAGGGAATGTTGATGTCCAACTTCTTCAATATATGTACAAATTTGGCAAACTGAGCGTTTCTTTTCTTCTTATGAATCCTTTAAGGAAAAGGTGGTTGTGGTGGGTTAATGATAATTGCCGAGGCTACCAAATTTTATTATCTATATCTAATCCACCAATACTAACTGTAGTATATGGTAACACTGGCTCGAACCCTTGGACTACTCTAATTATGTTATCAAATTAAGAGACTAGCAAGTGAGGGGGTTGTTTTGTGTGAGTTTAATCTACTGGAAGCAGTCAAAGTAGTTGACAAAATTTATGAAAATAACCAATTCGGGGGATATTAACCAACCTTGATGTTAATTTCTTATTGATCATTACTTAATCATTTAATAACCACACAAGTGCTTGGATTTAGAACACATCAAGAAGCCTTCAAGTATTCTATGGAATCTCTAATGGACAAGCATCAAGGATTTCATCACTCTAATGTTAAATAAATTAAGCATCCATCTATTAGCAAAATGACCTAAAGCCAGAATCCAACCAAAAAGCTTTGTTACTTTGTTCACTTCCTGGAAATCTCTTAAGTACATGGTAATTAAGTAACTATCACATGCACATCCTAATTAAATGAAGCACTTAATCAGAACAACAAAAGAAAGGAAGAACTTGGTAATGATTAAACTGCAAAATATCCAGAACAACATCAACTAAACATCAAGGTGGTCAGTCCCTAGGATTCATTTAAGGTTTTAGCCCTCCATGAACAAGAGGACAGAACTTACAAGATGAACAAATAAACCCTAGAGAGAGAGAAGAGTAGTGCAGAAATGTAATAAAACAGTGAAAATCTCTGCCTCCCCACGTTCTGCACCTCTTCTCCTTTTATAGACCTCCAAAAATTAATAATCCAAGTTTTCCCTTAGGTCACAACATCTCTAGCTATCTGGACAGCTCATAACCGACTTACAAGAGGATAAACACAAGCAAAACGTCACATTTTTGATAAGGAAATATGCAGTAGAGTTCGGTTATACAACAGCATCATTATGCATTCCAGTTGTAATTTTGCCTACCAGACATCTAATTCAGCCATGAATCTCTCATAAAAGTTATAGAGCTTTCTCTTAGCTTTCCTACAAAATAAAGTTCGTGAAAATCAGATGTCCAGAACTCAAGTTACGATCAAAATACAGAAGCAGTGTAAAATTATCAAATCTACAGAAAAGGCAATAAAGTGCAATTGTAATCCAAACTTGCAAAGTATGGCTAAACCATGTCAGTTGAGCACATAAATCACTATAGGAGTCTAGATATGAGGTTTACTTCATGTGTAAATATCATGTTTATCAGTTAATTATGATCTTCTCATCAAATTGAACCTTAAACCCATTGTCACTCTTCTGATTCTCACCCACTTCTAATTCAGTACCATTCTCTTTATATTCTTGAGTTGATATTCACTTTCTCTCTACCTTAGGTAGGACCTTACCAGTGCTTAATGTCATGGCTTTGCGCTATTTAATGGGATAATTGCTAGGATTTATCTTTGTATTACTAGGTAATGTACCCTATGGTTTGTTGTTCAAGTTAACAGCCACCTAACCCAACTAAATCTCAAGATTTTGGATGGATACACCCTTGCTTTGTAACTGTGTTCTAGTTTCCTGGAGTTGAGTTCTAGTGTCAGTCATGAATTGACTAGTGTTATTAGCCAAATGCATCATTGCTTCCTCTAAGGAAGACTTCTTCTCTTGATTAGGTGTATGTGATACTGTTTGAGGCTGAAAACCTTATGGATGGTTTGCCTTCATGCCATGCGGTGCTCCCTAATTATTACCCCATGAGAAGTTTGGGTGGTTCCTTCACCCTGGATTATAGTTACTAGAGTAGGGGTTGTTTTGTTGTCAGTTTAAGTTACTTACACACTATACCGACTTAGTATTCATAATGCACATAGGAATGGTTACCCCCACATAACTCACAGATAACTAGAGGATTATGCCCGATCTGACCCACCAAACTGTCTATTTTCTTAGTCAATACAACAACTTGAGCTGCTAGGGCGGTATTGGTGTCAACATCATAAATGCCCTCTATCTTCTTAGTCATAGACTTCTTAGTAGGCCATTGGTAGTTATTTGCAGCCATTCCTTCTAATAAGGCATATGCTTCATTTGCTGATTTGGCTAAAAGGGCACCACCTACTATGGAATCTATGTTGGATCTCAAGTAACCATTTAGCCCATTGTAGAATATTTCTATCTATAGCCACTTTTGTAGACCATGATTTAGGCATTTCTTTAAAAGGCTTTTGAATCTTTTCCGAGCCTCATATAATGTTTCCTAATCCAATTGCTCAAATGAGGTGATCTCATTCCTTAATTTAGCTTTCTTAGCCAGTGGGAAATGTTTGGTTAAGAATTTTTGGGTCAAAACTTCCCATGTGGTGATAGAGCTAACTGGTAAGGAGTCTAGCCAATCTTTTGCTTTATCCCCATAATGAGAATAGGAAAAACATCAGTCTGATGTCTTCAGTAGAGACTCCATTATTTTTAAAGGTGTCATATATATCCATAAAGGTTTTAATATGTTTATATGGACTATCATGTGCTAAACCTCCAAACTACAATGATGTTTGAAGCATCTGGATAACAACCAGCTTGATCACAAAATTAATGGGCGGTAAGATAATACTCGACTGAGTTGCATCTAATTGGGGTAATGTGAAATCTTGGATAGCCCTATCCTCTTCTGGTACTAGTTCCAATACAGGTTGTGGATTCCCCATTACTTGAACTCTTTCTTTTCTGTTTCTTCTGCGAGTTCTTTCAATTTCTGGATCAAACAAGAGAGTGTCCTTGCTTGTTGCACTATGCATGTAACAATTTAGAGTACCTAAAAAATAAAAGAAGAGCTTGCGTTAGAATCGAGAAATTAGAAATTAATCTTAATATTAACAAAAATAGTAAAACATCTTCCTCAGCAATGGCACCAAAAACTTGTACGCGATTTTATAGCTATGCAAACACAAGTGTACGCTATCATGACAAGTAATATAGAGTGAATGAGTTATCGTTCCCACGGAAAACTATTACAAATTTGTTAATTACTAATTTTTATCGTTCTCAATTTTAATCAAACCAATAATCACATAAGTTTAACTCATTAACTAATTAAAGCAATTTTAAATCTAAATGCCAAATAGCTTAAAGATGTAAGATTATAATTTTGAAAAGCCTACAACTACAAATTTCCCCCTCACTTCACCAATCTTAATTCTCTCCTCAACAAAGTCAATTAATTATATCAATTACCAGTCAAGTTTCTTAATTCTCCATTTATCTCTTTCAAGATTAAGTGGAGTTACCCCCTAATTATAATCACCCTATAATCCTATAAGCAATCTCTAATCAAGTGGTTCATTAAGTTCAAATCCTTATTTAACGACTGTATGTGTTGCATAGGTATATTCCTATCCTATACAATCTCATCGCTTTCATTAAATGATCACACATCCCTCAATTCATGGCAAAATTCCTTTTCCAAAACACTTAGGATTCCCTTAGTTAACCTATGACTAGTAGATTAAATGCATAAAACACATAAAAGAGTGAGTAATTGGCAGCAAAAACAAAACTTTATTGAGAATTATAGCAAAACTAGATCACGTGTGGGTTTCAATCGTAATCCTAGAATAAAATATCTACATCACTGCAGTTGTCACATATATATTCAAAAAGGCCAAATATAATAGAATCAAGAAGGAAGGATGTGATAAAAGGTAAAGAATAAAAACTATAAAGTCTTCATTCATGTCTCTTCACTTCTCCAACTCCTGAATTCCTTAGTTATTCTCTTCATGAATGCCTCAGAACAAAATTTTTCTATCTCAAATTCAAAAGGTTGGTCCTTGGTTAATTTTTGACCTATTTAACTAACTCGGCAATCTCAGCTCCATGGCTCTATATCTCAGCACCGCGGTTTTAGGATATAGGCACCGCGACGCTGAGTCCTCTGACTTGTGTGTTTATGTTTTTTCTTTGACTTGGCTATGTGCTCTTTGACTTGGCTCTCAAATTTTTCTGAAATATTTTCTGACCCTATAGCTTCATCCCTCAATGCTATAGTGTTGTGCTTTCTGACTTTTAGCTCAGATTTTCCTCTTTTTCCTTTGCATTACTTCCAACTCATCTACCTTGAAAATAACAAAGAAAAATCCAATAAATATGCCGCACATGTGATAAAACACAGCTCAAATATATGCTTGGAGTCTTAATTATATTACTCAATTATGCAGTTATCACGTAAGTTGTCTTCCTCTTGAATGGCCTCTTCTCTAATTGGCTTCAAGATAGTTGCAGTGGGAGGCATTGCATTCTGAGTATTACTCAAATTCATAGCATCATCGTCTTCCTCTAAGTGTTTCTTAGCCTAAAAGTGTATTTCATTAAAACCTTGTGCTTCTAAGCGATACACAACTGTTGTCAACTATCCCATATACTCTTTTAACCTCTGGATGCTGTCCCTTTCCTCTTGTTGGAATTCCATTGAATTTTGTTGGAATTGAATTGTGTTCATGCAAGGGTTTTGACAAGATCTTCAAGTGATTCTTCAGAGTATTGAGGAGCTGATTGTTGGTTGACTGGGTATGGTTGCTAGACATTTCCCCATAGCTAATGAAATTGGAGTTGTCACCCCAACATGAGTTGTATGTGGTTGAGTAGGGGTCAAATTCCAATGGTGGACTTGGAAAACCTATAACATTGTACTCTTTGTTGTTCTGTTGAAGTATGGTGAATATGCCACCCAGTATATAGCATATCCCATATTGAGAAGGTGGTATGATAACAATTTGAAATGGAGAGTGGGTTGGGAACTACTGACTGTGTATGTATTCTTGGTTCCATTGAGATCGCCAGTCTACCACTTCTCCAAACACTAACACCTGAAAATTAAAATTAAGAATCAAAGAATAAAAGAAATAAATTCAGTCTCTTAAAAATTAATTTTTTCAATTTAATCTATCTGTTAGTCTTATAAACACTGAATTTTGTCCAGGTATTTTCAAAAAGTAAAATAATAATAATAATAATAATAAATAAAAAATATATCAAGTTTTGAGGAGACAAAAAAAATAATTAAAAAAAAGGAAAGAGAACAAATATATATATAAATAGAAAACTAAACAAAACAATAAAAAAAAGGGAAGAAAAGAAGTAAAAAAAAATCAGTTTCTTGACAAAAAAACAAGGGTCCAAACCAAAAAACGGAGCCCAACCCAATGGAATGCCTCTGGCCCATATCCAACCAGAGCCCTGACCTAGAACCACCTGACCTGCTTGCCGAATCCTCTGAAATCCCTAATTCCCAATTTGTGCCAATCCCCAAGTCCCCGCGCCTTCTTTTTCTGCTTCACCGTTGCCTCTGCCAGCCACCACACACCTCTTTCACCCTGAAACCGCACCTCCCTTCCACGATGGTAACTCCATGCTCCTCATAATACAGCCTCTAATCAAGGGATTGGTTTTCCCCGTTGCTGTTTTCGTGATTTACTCTTGCTCTCTGCTCGCGAGATTAGCCTCTAATCACGGGATTGGCCTTCTACTCACAGGATTAGCTCTTTGAGCACTCTGCTCGTGGGATTCTTTTTGTTGTTGGTATGGGATTCTATCTCCCCGTTGGGTTATAAAAGGGAATGCTTGAAAGGGAGTAGAGGAGGGCATTTTTTTTGGGAATGAATCAGAAGTGCCCGAGAAAGAAGACAAAAATAAGAGCTGAAGTGTAGTGAACTTCTAGAAATCGGAGAAAGGGGGGAGATCGTGCAGGGACCCTCCTGTGAAATTAGGACTTCGTTAAGAGCAAGAGGTTGATTTCTGTTGAACTAGGTGCTTTCTGTTTATCAAATTTATGATTTTGTGTTTATTGGTTGTGTATAATGGGTGCTGGATTTCTATTTGATGAATGATTTCATAATCCCAATCTAATCTCCTTAGAATCATTTTTTTATCTGCAGTAATATATCTTTTGAATTCATGATTTTGCTATTCTTTAAGTATGGGTTTATGTTCTGTTTGGTTTGATTCCTTCAGTGGGTTCTAGTACTATCCATTATTTCAATTCAAAAGAGGTTTCATGATTTCATTTTTAGTTAATTAATGGTCTAAACAGGGGTAATTTCTCTAAATGAACAAAAAAGGTTTTAATCAACCGCGTTGATTGCATTGTTAACTTGGCTTAATCATGTTATTGCTGGAAACTGTTAGTTGGTGATTTGCCTTAATGTTATCCCCTTGTAGTGTTGTTTGGTTTTGTTAAGATTCTGGCTTTGATGGAGACAGGAGAGTGATTTACTCGTGTATGTGGGATTAAGCAACTTCATTTGATACAAATTAAGTTTGCCTCAGTTTGAATCCTTCTTACTGTAGCGTGGTTTCTGATTTAGAACGAGTGGCTGCAGTGTTCATGGCTGTTTCTGTTTAGTTAATTAATCAAGGCATGCTATTGTTATGAACTTTGTTTTAAATAAAGCATGTCCTATTGATGTTTTGGCTGCCAATAAATCAGGATGTGTTACTGTCCCTAAGTGGTTGTTATTTTAAATGGTCACTGATCTGCTACTCAGAATGGTTTTCTCTTTAGTACAAAATTTGATTCTCATTCAAAGGTATTTATGCTATCTGGTGATTGGAATTGGATGTGATCTAAGGCCTAAAATGTCTTGGGGGGTTTATTGGATTGTCTAGGGCTGAATCAATTGGCTATGGTAATTCAGTTTTGGTTTGTTGCTTGATTTTCTCCATTATATGTTGGGTCAATATGCCATACTAGCATAGCTTGGAGGTTTGATTTGGTCTGGTTTGATCCCACCTCAGTGTACAGGTTTACTCAGGATATAATTTGCTTAATTTGGGGTGAATTTCTTTTTTTTACTCATGGTTCTCAATTTGACTTGGGGGGGTACTCAACATGCTTTGGCTAAAATTACTTAGCCAGTTTTTTGTGCTTGTCAGTGATTTCCCATGCTCATGAAATACTATTTTAGTTTCTTTTTACCAAAGGAAAGGTGTAAGTGATCCCCTGGAACATTTCATTTGTGGGATGTATAATTTGCCTTTTATACAACCATTTTGGTCATGGGTACTGAGGAATTTTTTTTGGTCCCAATGGTCAATAAGCAAATTGCGTTTAAAAAAAAAAAAAACAAGGCTTGCACAACAAAGGGGAATTAAGCTAAGTAAGGTTAAAACAGATTTGCATAAGGGATTTTGGGTCCTTAACAAGCTTCCTTTTGAATCAAAATTTTGAACCCACTGTCCATTTTCATTAGGCAAATGAAAAAAATGAAAACTTCAAAAAGAGCTAATGGCATTTTTATCTCAAGAGACCTAAGGAAAAGGTGATATTTTTATCCAAAGGCCTACCCAACTTTACTTTTATAATTGGGCTTCAATGGCTCAATTCAGGTTAAAGTTTTTTTTGACGGGTTTAAAGAACAGTACAAAAAAAAATAAAAAGAGGTTTTTGAAAGGAGGCCCATTATCATCTAATCTATTGTGGAAAATTACTCTCAAATACTTTTAGGAACCTGATTTCACAAATTCAAATTTTGGCCCAATATTTTGGGAAATTCAAATTTTAACCCTAGCATTTTGGGAATTCAAATTTTGACATTAATACTTTCATAAATTCATAATTGACCTCCAATATTCTTGAAAATTTATAATTAACTCCAATACTTTCCATAATTCAAGTTTGGACCCCAATATTTTTAAATACTCTCCCATTCTGTCAAGTTTTATGTGGAAATTCATTTTCCCATATTGTCTTCATTCCTTAAACATTATGTGGAGGAATATCCTCCCATTTTGTCGGGCTTGATGTGGAAATTCGTTTTCCCATATTGTCTTATTTTCTCAAACTTTATGTAGAGAATTAATCCCTCATTTTGTTAGACTCTATGTGGAAACTCAATTTCCCATATCGTCTCAATCCTATCCTTAGGTAAATTTTAATCAAATTAATTTGAACTACGTGGACCTTGATCCCTTAAGGGTACGTAGGTACTTACACAGTAAGACAGGTCCGGTTATCTCACTTCTTTATTTTTTTTAAAAAAAAATCAAAATAATAAAAATGGGTAATTCAAACAATAATTTTAAGCACAAGCGATTTAGGATAACCGTCCTTAGGGATGGACGCTGTGGGGTACCTAACACCTTCCTCACACGTAATTAGGCTCCCGAACCTATCCTCTGGTTTTCAAGGGCCAGTATTTGATTTTTAAAAAGATCTCAATTATCCTTATAATTAATTGGTGGTAACTCCAATTTTTATCTCTATATTTTTTTCCCTTTTATCGCCTTGAGGTCATGACAGTGCATTTTTCCCAACCGTCACGTTGTGACAAGTCTAGTTAACCATCATCAAATGGTTTTGCTTAAGAGGACTAACAAAATTTCTACATGGTTGTTAAATGCCAACAGAGCAATTAAGAACTTATGGCCGAATTAATAACTTTTAATATTCAACAAATTAATATATAGTCAACAAAACTGCCTATTCAAAATATTCCTTTTTTTATTTTTATTATGGTTTAAGAAAATATAGGAAATCTCAAGAAATCACAATTTTTTTTTAATTCTTTACCTTTTTTAATTAATTAATTCCAACGTGAATTACGATTGGTTAAAGTTTGGGCTAGAAGCCGCCTATTTAAAATTTGGTTGTCCTTTTAAAATAGTGGGTAGAATGGTAGGTGAATATTATTTATTTTTATAATTAAGAAATTATTAGTGAGTAGTTATAAATTTAATGATAGAGTTATTTAAAATTTAATTTTAATTTAAAATAAATAAATAATTAAAAAATGAATTGACCTACACAATGCATGTGAAGAGATGTCTAGTAATTTTATATATACTGAAAAATATTTTAAAAAAAGACAAATTATTTGATCGACTTGTCCCTTTCACTTTTCTTTCATTATTGGAACGCTTAAAAGTCTACAAATACTAAATTAATCTTTTCATTTCATTAAATGTGTTTTATTAAATATTGATGAAGACAAAGAAAACTAGTGATCAATAACTCAGAAAAAAGGTTTAATAAATTAATATATAGCTTTTAATAAATTATTATTAAAAGTCTATTTTATCTTAATAATTTATTATTATTACTAAACAAATAGAGTTCCTGTACCTCATCTTTGTCATTGGAGACCTCCATTTTCTATTTGGATTCTTGCTATACGCTCGAACTAAAGCCAAGATTATTAAACTTAGTTACTTTTTTTGTTGCTCTAATTTATATAAAGTTTCAATTTGGTCTCCTTATTTTGATTTTAAACAATAGCGCCCTCGTAATTTCTTTAAAGATCTAATTTGGTCCCTCAGTTAACTCTCCATCCAATCTCTAATAGAAAATGTTGACGTAGACTTTTATTTGTTTTCATAAACTGACTAATTTCCACATGTACAAGTCAATGAACACATAACCAATTTTTCTGAGAGGCTAAGGGATTGGAATCGTCGGTTTACGACCTAGAGATTGAACATTAATCTCGACAACATCAACTTCCCACAAAACCCAATCCTGGGTTGAAGTTCTATGCAGAATATCATGGGTCACAGAGTTCACATGCTGATGGTAGTATTAAACGATCTGTTATGAACGAGAAATCTTTCATGTTCTGACACCAGAGGTTAGGACATGTCTCCAATGAGAGAATCAAAAGGTTAATAAATGGAGTTCTCGAAACTCTTGATTTTACATATTTTTGTTCTTGTATAGATTGCATTAAGGGAAAGTAGAGTAACAAGACTAAGAAAGGTGCTAGGAAGACTTGCTGCCCTGATATGAACTCAAGTGGTCAGAAATATTAGATTATTACTTGGGTACAATTTTCTCTACTTTCTTCATAATAAAAGTGAGGCACTTGATACTTTTAAATTTTATAAAGCAAAAGTAGATAAACAATGTGAAAAAAAAAATTAAAATTGTCATATCAAATATAAATGGTGAATTTTATGGTAGGTACATGAGACTGGACAAGTACTTAGTTCATTTGTTGAATTTCTTAAAGAGCAATTATTGTAGCTCAATACATCTTGCCTGGCACACTAGATTAAATTGGTGTACCAGAAAGGAGAAATATAATACTAATGGACATGGTTAGGAGTATGCTTAGTAACTCTAAACTTCCTTTGTCATTGTGGAGATAAGCTCTTAAAACAGCATTGGCATAGATTAAATAGGGTTCCAAGTAAGGCAGTTTCCAAACACCATTTAAGCTGTGAAAAGGTTGAAAACCAAGTTTACGACATATACGTGTGTGGGGTTGTCCAGTTGAAGTAAGAGTTTATAATACACATGAAAAGAAGTTAGACCCAAGGAAAATAAGTGCTTATTTTATTGCATATGTTGATAAGTCCAAGGGATATAGGTTTTATTGTCCATTCCATTCAAGTGTATTTGTTGAATCGAGAGATGCTAACTTTTTTGAAAATGACGTGGTTAGTGGGAGTGATCAACCTCAAAACTTGGTATTTTGAGGAAGATCATGTTCTTGACACAACTCCCACAATAAGCAACAATCTGCTTATTATTAAAAATTCCCATCAAAATATCATGAATATTGAGCAACTTATTGCTAAAGCTCCATCTTCGATTGATAATACTTTAGTAGTTTCTGTTGATCTACAATCTCCAACAAAGATTGTTGAAGAACCACTGAGAATTTGACTATGTTGTGTACTTAAAAGAATTTGACTTGGACATTGGTGTTGAAATTGATCCTGAAACCTTTTCACAAACAATATAAGTTATGATACGGTGCCAAGAAAGATGAGACGATATTTATGGCAAAAAATTGAGTCTAAGATATTGTTAAGTTGTCTAATGGGATTAAGGCCATTATTTGTAAATGGGTCTTTAAAACCAAGAAAGATTCATTAAGAAACATTGAGAGATACAAGGTTAGACTTGTTGCCAAATGATTCACACAAAAGGAACGAATTAAACATCGAGAGATTTTCTCTCGTGTTTCTAGAAAAGACTATTTTCGTATCATCATGGCATTAGTTGTACATTTTAACTTAGATTTATATAAGATAGATGTGAAAACAACCTTCTCAATGGAGATTTAGAGGAAACGATTTATATGAAATAACCTGAAAGGCTCTTTTTAAGTGATGGTGATCATTTGGTTTACAACCTTAAGAAGTCCATATACAGACAAACAAGCCTCCCGTCAGGGGTATTTAAAATTTTGTAACATATCTCTTCATTCAGATTTGTGGAGAACATTATGGATCAATGTATATATCACAAGGTTAATGGGACGAAAATCATCTTTCTAGTGTTATATATGGATGATATTTTGCTTGCAACCAATGATCTGAGGTTATTGCATGAGGTGAAACAACTTCTCTCCCAACAATTTGATATGAAGATATGGGTAAAGCTTCTTACGTCATTGGCATTAAGATTTATAGAAGCTGGTCTCAAGGTATCTTAGGGTTGTACTAGAAAACCTATATTAATAAGGTTTTTAAGAGATTTCGAATAAATGATTGTTCACTGAGTATAGTAACTATTGTGAAGGGTGACATGTTAGGTCCGTATCAATGTCCCATAAAGGACTTTGAAAAGGAGCAAGTTAAAAGCATCATTATGTTTCAACTGTTGGAAGCCTAATGTATGTTCAGATCTGCACTAGGCTAGACATTGCTTTTCTAAATGGAATGTTAGGAAGATTCAAAATAATCCAGTCTTTGACAACTAGAGAGCTACAAAGATGGTCATGAGGTACCTTCAAGGAACTAAGGATTTCATACTTATATATAGACATATAGACAACTTGCAAGTTGATGGGTATCCAAATTCATACTCTGTTGGCTGTGTTGACTCTTGTAAGTCAATGTATAGATATATCTTCTTGTTTGTTGGAGGAACTATATCTTTGAGGTGTGCAAAGCAATATTTGATTTCTACTCTTCCTATGGAAGAAGAGTTTCTTCCTTGTATTGAGGCGACATCACAGGATATATGGTTGAAGAGTTTGATCACTAGGTTTTGAGTAGTTGATTCTACCTCTAAGCCATTAAGGATATATTATGATAATTCAGCTACTGTGTTCATTGCAAAGAATAGTAAGAGTAGAAGTTCAAGTAAACATATCGACATCAAGTACTTAACTATTAGAGAACACATTCATATTAAGCTGATGATTATGGATACTTTAACAAAAGACACGTCACCAAAGATGTTTAAGGATCATGTAACTCAAATGGGACTTGTTTCAACTTTATTAGTTTCCACTTGATTTGATATGTCAATTTTGATTTACAATGAAATTAAACTATTTTTTTTTCTTCTCCTTCTGCTTGTATACGTTTTTGTTTGAGAATGATAAATATTTTTGTTGTGCAGATCCAGAATAAGTATTTAAGACTTATTCATAAAAGTTAAAATACCATCTAAAGTGTTTCTACAAACAATGACAATTACATTGTGAATGATACATGAAAGGTAATACTTACTTATAGAGAACTTATTGCCGTGACTCAAGTTTGTTTAAGCATAAAGAGTTTGAGACTAGTATGTTGTGATTTGTGAATATTATGAAGTAACATATGTTTGGACCAAGTGGCCGAATATTAGAATTGTAACTATTGTAACTCCTTTTCCTATTAATGGTCCTTAAACATTTTAATTTCACCAAAAAAATGGCTATCTACTAATTTTCATGGTATTATTGGTAACAGCATATTTAGTGGCCAATAAACAAGAATTTGGCTTTTATTTTTGTGTTAAAGGGTTGCTAATGACTTTGATAGAAGAACAACTATAAATAGCACCATCTACAAGTCCCTAGTTAATTCATGCAATTCAGACACCCTTTACCTTTATTAAGGCTTCCCTTTGCACTTATATCAAACATATTTAGTTTAGTGGATGCCATTAACATAACAGGCCATGCTTACCCTGCTACTAATAGCATGGCCTAGAGGGATGAGGAAGAAGCATCATCACAATGATCACCTTCTTTCTTACTCAAGGTTTCATTTGTGCTACTATCGAGTTCTATACATTGAACTAGAAGATTTCCTATGTAAACGTTAGCTTTTTCTACTTGATTTGTGTTTCTACAACCTACAGATATTGAAGTTTGTTTGGGGTATTTATAAAGAGGGAAAGGGAAGTTCAATTGTGTTTTTGCTTGATCCATTTTCGTTTTTTATTCATAAAACGTTGTGTGATTCCACTACCAATATTAAAGAGTATGTCATTTAAATATAGCATATTTTTCAATTAGATCCTCCAAATTTAAAGTGTTTTAATTTAATCTCTTAAAAAATAATTTTACTTCAATTTAATCTCTTTGTTAGTCTAGTTAACCATCATCAAATTATTTCGCTTAAGTGGACTAACAAAATTGCTACGTGGATGTTAAATGCCCAAGATAGCAATTAAGGTTAAATTAAAAAACAAATCTGACTCATTTGAAAAAAAAAAAAAAAAAGAGATGGCCATTAATCTTTTTTTTTAAAAAAAACATATAACCATAACTATCACGTTAACATTTAATTGTCACGTGATAACTCCATCAATCTATGTTAACAAAACCATCAAATGATGTTTAACTAGACTAATGAATGGTTTAACTTAAAGCAAAATTAATTTTTAAGGAACTAAATTAAGATGCTTTAAATTTAGAAGACCAATTTGAAAAATGTGTTATATTTGGAGGATCGAAGGAGTAATATATTTAAAAAATAAGAAAAATTGAAGAGTACTATGACACTATATGCATGTGGTTCCTCGAGGTATACTATGTTTTAGTTAGTAGTTTATAAAGTTTAATCTTCTCTCTAATATCCCAAATAATCTAGATTATTACTTTATAATTAATGGTATCAGAGAAATAAAGTTTAATATGGCACCATTTCTAAATTAATATAGCAAGAAAATTCATATACTCTATATATATTGTATACTTTAAGTATTGTATTTTGTCAAAGTTCCACTCATATTTGGTCAAATGAAAATAGAAAATAAATAAATGAGAAAGAATGAAGATAGAAAATTCATGGAAAACGTTCTGTTGGTTTTCATTACTTGTTGATGCTAAAAGAAAGGGATAGAAATATTTTCATAATCATTTAGTTTATTCCTAATGATATGGGAGAAAATAATTTTTTATTTTTATGGTTATTAAATCCTAACTGGTTTAGAGGTAAATCTAAAGTTTGATTCTTACATGTTTGACACCGTCACGAGTTTTCAGACCAACAACTTTGATTCATAGAGCGTCCTATGGAAGTCATCAAATCCATTCCAACATTGGTAAACTAGCTAGATTAAGTAGTTATTATTCTCAATCAATCTCCCAATAGGTCTGAAGAACTTTTGGCCGAATTAATAATTTTTAAACATTCAACAAATTAATATATAGTCAACAAAACCGGCTATTTAAAATATTCCTTTTTTTATTATATTATGGTTTAAGAAAATATAGGAAATCTCAAGAAATCAAAAAAATATTTTTTCTAATTCTTTATCTTTTTTAATTAATTAATTCCAACGTGAATTACGATTGGTCAAAGTTTGGGCTGGAAGCCGCCCATTAAAATTTTGGTTGTCCTTTTAAATTTCAGTGGGTAGAATGGTAGGTGAATATTATTTATTTTTATAATTAAAAACTTATTAGTGAGTAGTTATAAATTTAATGATGGAGTTATTTAAATTTTAAAAATTATTTAAAATTTAAAATTTATTTAATTAATTTAAAAATAAAATAAATAATAATTAAAAAAATTAATTGACCTACACAATGCATGTGAAGACACGATTAGTAATTTTAAAAAGACTGAAAAATCTTTTAAAAAAATAGACAAAATTATTTTACTTGTCTCTTTCACTTTTCTTTGAATATTGGAACGCTTGAAAGTCTATAAATACTAAATTAATCTTTGCATTTGATTAAATGTGTTTTATTAAATATTGATCAAGACAAAGAAAACTAGTGGTCAATAATTAAGAAAAAAGGTTCAATAAATTAATCGCTTTTAATAAATCATTATTAATTGATTATTTTATCTTAATAATTTATTATTATTACTAAACAAATAAACAGTTCCTGTACCTCATCTTTGTCATTGGACACCTCCATTTTCTATTTGGATTCTTCCCACCTGCTATACCATCCAACTAAATCCAAGATTATTAATTAGTAGACTAAGTCACTTTTTTGGTCACCTCTATTTTCAATTTGGTAACCTTACTTTTAATTTAAATAATATCACCCTCTTAGTTTCATTAAAGATCTAATTTGGTCCTTCAATTAACTCTCCATCCAATCTCTAATAAAAAATGCTGACCTAGATGTTTATTTACTTACATGGACTGACTAATTTTCACATTTACAAGTCAAAAACACATCATCAATTTTTCTGAGAGGCTAAAGGATTAGAACCATCGGTTTATGACCTGGAGATTGAACATTAATCTCGACAACATCAACTTCCCACAAAATCCAATCGTAGGTTGAAGTACTATGCAGAATATCATGGGTCATATAGAGTTCACATGCTAATGCTAGTATTAAACGACGTGTTATGAATGCGAAATCTTCCATGTTGTGACATCAAAGGTTAGAAAATGTCTCCAATGAGAGAATCAAAAGGTTAGTAAATTATGGAGTTCTCAAAACTCTTGATTTTACATATTTTAGTTCTTGCGTAGACTAAATTAAGGGAACACGGAGTAACAAGATTAAGAAAGGTGCTAGAAAGATTTTTTAAATTTTAAAGATCATACACACTGATACTTGCTGCACTTATATGAACTCAAGTGGTAAAAAATATTTTATCACCTTTACAGATAATTACTCACTGTACATATATCTCTACTTACTTCATAATAAAAGTGAGGTGCTAGATACTTTTAAATTTATAAAGCAGAAGTAGAGAAACAATGTGGAAAACAAATTTCAATTGTCATATCAGATTGAGTTGGTGAATTTTATGGTAGGTACATGAGACTAGACAAGTACTTAGTCCATTTGATGAATTTCTTCAAGAGCAAGTATTGTAGCTCAATACATCTTGCCTGGCTCACCAGATCAAAAAGGTGTAGCAAAAAGGAGAAATAGGATATTAATGGTCATTGTTAAGGGTATGCTTAGTAGCTCTAAACTTTCTTTGTAATTGTGGAGAGAAGATCTTAAAACAGTGTTGGTATATATTAAACAGGGTTCCAACTAAGGCAGTTTTTGAAATGCCATTTGAGCTGTGACAAGGTTGGAAACCATTTTGCATCATATACGTGTGTGGGGTTGTCTAGTTGAAGTAAGAGTTTATAGTCCACATAAAAAGAAGTTAGACTAAGGTCTATAAGTGCATATTTTATTGGATATGGTTATAAGTCCAAGGAATATAAGTTTTATTGTCATTCCTATACAAGTAGAATTGTTGAATCGAGAAATGCTAACTTTCTTGAAAATGACATGATTAGTGGGAGTGATCAACCTTAAAACTTGGTATTTTAAGCAAGATCATGTTCCTAACACAACTCCAACAATAAGCAACAACCTAGTTATTATTAATGATGGCCATGCATCAAAATATGATGTACATTGAGCAACCAATTGCTAAAGCTCCATTTCCTATTGATAATATTTTAGTAGTTTCTATTGATCAACAATCTCCAACAAAGATTGTTGAAGAATCATTAAGAATATCTACTAAGATAAAGAATTCAAAAATTTCTACATATTATGTTGTGTACTTACAAGAACTTGACTTGGACATTAGTGCTAGAATTGAATTTAAAACGTATTCACAAGCAATGTATAGTAGTAACTCTAACTTATGGTACGATGCCAAGAAAGATGACATGAATTCTACAACAAAAAATCGAGTGATCTTGTTGAGTTGCCTAATGAGGTTAAGGCATTATTTGTATATGGATCTTTAAAACCATGAAAGATTCAGTAGGCAACATTGAGAGATACAAGGCTAGACTCATTGCCCAATGATTCACATAAAAGGAAGGATTTGGCTAAAGAGAGACTTTCTCTCGTGTTTCTAGAAAATATTCATTCCATATCATCAGGGCATTAGTTGTACATTTTAACTTAAAATTCACATCAGATGGATGTGAAAACAACCTTCTCATTGGAGATTTAGAGAAAGAGGTTTATATAAAACAACCTGAAAGGTTTTTTTCAAGTGATTGTGATCATTTGGTTTGCAAACCTAAGAAGTCCATATACAAACAAAAGCAAGCCTTCTATCAGTGGTATTTAAAATTTCATAATGTTATCTTTTCATTCGATTTTGTAGAGAAAATTATGGATCAATGCATATATCACAAGGTTAGTGGGAGCAAAATGATCTTTCTAATGTTATGTGCGGATGATATTTTGCTTGCAACCAATGGTCTGAGGTTGTTGCATGTTTTGAAACAATTTCTCTTTGAACATTTTGATATGAAAGATGTGGTTTAAGCTTCTTATGTCATTGGCATTAAGATTCATAGAGACAGGTCTCAAGGTATCTTGAGCTTGTCTCAGAAAACCTATATCAGTAAGGGTTTTGAGAGATTTCAGATGAAAAATTGTTCACCAAGCGTAGCAACTACTGTGAAGGGTGACATGTTCATTTCGTATTAATGCCCCATAAGGGAATTTGAAAAGGAACAAGTTAAAAACATTCTTTATATTTTAGCTATTGGAAGCCTAATGTATGTTGAAGTCTGCACAAACCAAACATTGCATTTGAAGTTGGAATGTTGGAAAGATATCAAAGTAATACAGGTTTGGACCATTGGAGAGCTACAAAGAAGGTCATGAGACGCTTTCAAGGAACTAAGGATTTCTTACGTACATATAGATGGATAGACAACTTGGAAGTTGTTGGGTATCCAAATTCAGAATTTGCTGGCTGTGTTGACTCTCATAAGTCAACACTTGGATATATGTTCTTGTTTGTTGGAGGAACTATATCTAGGAGGAGTGCTAAGCAATTTTTGATTCCTACTCTTCCTATGGAAGAAAAGTTTCTTTCATGTTTTAAGGTGACATCACAGGGTATATGATTAAAGAGTTTCATCTCTGGATTTTGAGTAGTTGATTCTATCTCTAAGCCAATAAGGATATACTATGATAATTCAGGTACTGTGTTCATTGCTAAGAATAATAGAGTGGAAGTTGAAGTAAACATATCAACATCAAGTACTTAGTTATTAGAGAACACATTAAGGAGAATGAAGTGCTCGTAGCTAATGATTGTGGATCCTTTAATAAAAGGCATGTGACCAAATATGTTTAAGGATCATGTAACTCAAATGGGACTTGTTTCATCTCTATTAGTTTCCATTTGATTTGAGATGTCACTTTTGGTTTGCAATGAAACTCTTAATTTTTTTTTTTTTTATTCTCCTTTTGCTTGTATGCATTTTTGTTTGAGAATGGAAAATATTTTCGTTGTGGAGATCCATAATAAACATTTAAGACTTATTCATAAAAGTTAAAATACCATATCAAGTGTTTCTACAAACATTGTGATACATGGAAGATAATACTTGCTTATAGAGAACTTACCGCCATCATTCAAGTAATTTATTTCTTTGTTTAAACATAAAGAGTTTGAGGCTAGTATGCTGTGATTTGTGGATATTATGAAGTAACAAATGTTTGGGCCAAGTGGGCAAATGTTAGAATTGTAATTATTATAACTCCTTTTCCCATTAATGGTCCTTAAACATTTCAAATTCACCAATAAATGGTTGTTTACTATTTTTCATGGTATTGTTGGTAACAGCTTATTTAGTAGCTATTAAACAAGAATTCGGCATTTATTCTTGTGTTAATGCTAATGTCTTCGAAGGAAGGACATCTATAAATAGCACTATCTACGATTCCCTAGCTAATTCATGCAATTCAGACACTCTTTACCATTATTAGGGCTTCCCTTTGCAATTATATCAAACATATTCAGTTTATTGGCTGCCCTTAATACAATAGGCCATGCTTGCCCAATTGCTAATAGCATGACCTAGAGGGATGGGAAGAAGCATCATCACAGTGATCATCTTCTTTCTTAATCAAGGTTTTCATCTTTTCTACTTCCGAATTTTATACATTGAAGTAGAAGTTTTCCTATAAAAACTTCAGCTTTTTCTGCTTGATTTGTGTTTATACAACTTGTAGATATTGAAGTTTGTTTGCGGTATAAGGGGGGACTATGCTACCGTCCCCCTAAATATTTTTTTTCATGTTGTTGTTTTTTTTATATTTATATTATTTATTTATTTCTTATTTATAATATATTTTTAAAAAATTTTGAGATGTTTTTATATTTTTTGAAACTTTTTTACTTTTTCTTCAAAATTTTCTTTTTTTTAATGTATAATTCTTTTTGAATTCTTTTTATTCTTTTTAATTTTTTTAAACGTATAATTAATTTATTTTTATTAAAAAATAAAAAAATTTAAAAATTTAAAATTTTTAGACTCCTTATGGCCCCGAGTAACCCCCTATCTATAAAGAGGGAAAGGGAAGTTCAACTGTATTTTTGCTTGCTCCTTTTTCCTTTTTTATTCTTAAAACATTGTGTGATTCCACTGTCACTATTAAATAGTATGTTTAAAAAAAGTAAATTAATGATTGTATCATTTAAATATGGCATATTTTTTAATTAGATACTCCAAATTTAAAATATTTCAATTTAGTCTCTTAAAAATTAATTTTACTTTAATTTAATGTCGTTGTTAGTCTAATTAACCATTATCAAATGATTTTGGTTAAGTGGACTAACAAAATTGCCACATGGATGTTAAATGCTAATATAGCAATTAAGGTTACATTAAAAAGAGAAAATCAAATCTAACTCGTTTGAAAAAAAAAAAAAAAAAGCTTACTGTTAATCTAGCATCTTTTAAGAAAAAATACAACCATAATTGTCATGTTAACATTTAATAACCACCTAGCACTTCGTTAGTCCATGTCACAAAACCGTTAGATATGATGATGGTTAATTGAATTAATGAATGGACTAACTTAAAACAAAATTAATTTTTAAAGAATTAAATTGAGAAGTTTCGAATTTGGAGTGACTAAACTGAAAAATGTGTTATATTTAAAGTATCCAATCGTTAATTAATTACTTTAAAAAGTAAAATAGTTGAGGAGTACTATGACATTATGGATGTGATTCCTCAAGATATAGTAAATTTTAGTATAATAACTTATAAAGTTTAATCTTTTCTCTAATATCTCAAATAATTATAGATCATTTCTTTATAATTAATGGTATCAGAAATAAAATTTCAATTAAAATACTAAGAAAATTGATGTACTCTTATATATATTGATCTGATTTGGTCAGATTTTCTTTTCAATCAAGTTTATACTTTAAGTCTTGTAGTTTGTCAAAGTTTTACTCATGCTTGGTCAAATGAAA
>JASKGM010062638.1:0-17563 GCA_034509205.1 Ceratonia siliqua
TATATTCTTTTTTAAGAATCAACTTCTCATTCTATAAAAGTCATTCTTTTTAAAGAACATCCGAACAGGCCCTAAATAACCCAACCAAAATCTATAACCAAAATTTAAATCATCATATCTGCAGATCATGAGCCAGAAATGCCCTTAGTCTCTAACTTTCTAGGGTTCAACACTGACTCTCTAAGTAGAAGAAAAACAAGCACCATGGTAAGTGATGAAGAAAGTACCTACCTGAAGATTCAATGGACAACAATTCACTTCACGGGTCCTAGTTTTTTTCAATATTAATAGGAGTTCTCCCAACCGTTGATCCCAAAAACCTCTTCAACCAACAAATTCTCTGAGAAATTTCTTTCAAAAAGTCCCAAAACATCCTTCCCTTTTTTTTGCTTCTCACTCTGCACTTTATAACTGAGATACCATTAGTCGAATGTCACACTCCATGCAACACCAAGGGCTAGTAAGTCAAAGAGTAGGGACTGCCATTTGCAGCCACAAATGCTCTGAGGCATAGGGAGCAGAAACTGTTGCGCATGGCTACCCAAAGGTGGCGAGTTAGAGTAGAGAAAAAGGGGACCCAAAAGGAGGTTATCTCTACCATGCGTACAGTTGTAGAAGGAAAAGAGAAACAAAAGGAGATAGGGTAGACGGCCAAAGGAGGAAACCTAAGGTTTCTTTTGTGGAAGGGTTGGCAGCTAAATGATGGGGAACTAGGTTAGGTTTAAGTGACCTTATCAAGTTAGGTTACACGATTGGGATAGATTTTATGGCTGATAAACTGGTTGATGTTGCAAAAGAGTGGGTTTGTGGTGGGCTAAGGGCCTTTTAGACCCAAAAAAAAAAGGAAAATGAAGTGGACCAGCATGTTGGGTTGGACATTTAAAGGAATTAGGCTTGTTTGTGGTTGGGTTGATGGCTGAAAAAAGAGGAGTTAGGCTCCAAAATGTTTTTTTTTTGCTTTTGTTATTTTGTTATTTTTTATTTCCTCCTTGTTTTTTTGCATTTTTTTTTGCATTTCTAATCTTTTTGTTTCTTTCCTATTTGTTTCTTTTCTTTCTTTTAGTACACTTGTTAATTTTCAATTTTTTTATTGTTTTTTGAATTATGAATTTTTTTATTTTTGTACCAAAAAACAATTCCTGGACAATTATGGTGTTTATAGTTGCCCCTCTTGCTTCTTGATGAAGAAAGATGAAGAAACAATGGTTTTTTCAAATTTATCTATAAAGAACAACTAAAGATAAAAAAAAAATACATATTTTGTCTAGGAGTAAAACTAGCAGGCAAATTGAGTTTTAAACAAAGCAAGGGACACACCGCATACTGTCTGGAGATTTGAAATAAGGCAAGGGACACACCTCTACTATCAAGAGTTTTTAAAATAAGGCGAGGGATAAATCTCTATTGCCAGATGATTTGAAACATGGCAAGGGACACACTTATATTGTCGGGTGATTTGTAACAAGGCAAGGGATACACCTCTACTGTTGGGTGATTTAAAACAAGTCACATGGTGAGCCTCAATGCAGGGTGTTTTTGAAACAAGGAAGGGGACACACCTCTACTGCCAATAATTTATGAACTAAGGCAAGCAACAAACCTCTATTGTTGAGAGTTTTTGAAATAAGGCAAGGGGCAAACCTCTATTGCCAGATGCTTTGAAATAAGGCATAGGGAGAACCTCAATCCTAGGTGTTTTTAAAACAAGGTAAGGGACACATCTCTACTGCCAAGATTTCTAAAATAAGGTAAGGGACAAACCTCTACTACCAGGTGTTTTGAAACAAGGCAAGGGACAAACCTCTACTATTAGTTATTTTGAAACAAGGCACGAGGCGAACCTCAATGCTGGATGTTTTTAAAATAAGGCATGGGCGAACCTCAATGCTTAGTATTTTTGAAACCAAGCATAGGGAGGCACAGGGCAAACCTCAATGATTGGTATTTTTGAAACAATGCACGGGGTGAACTTAAACGCTGGGCATCTTTTATTTATTTTTAAATGTCTTGTACATTCTAAGAAAAAGCTAGTCTAAGCGTTCTTTTCCCCATACTAACTTCTTGTTGATAAGTGCTTATTTTGCATTGTTTTTATGATGAATTCTCTTGTATTTAATTGCTTTGTTCTTGATTTTCTTGTGTTCTTAGCTTTATTTTTCTTTTGAGGTGTTTTGGGTGCAAATTCAATTATGAGATGAAGTGATTCAAGTTAGACAAGCTTTGGAAAATTTGGAAGCAAATCTATGTAGAAAATAGCTCAAAACGCTTATTTTTTAGTCTAAGACATAAGTCTCAATGCCCTAGTGCCCATCCCTGGGCATCTTAGCACTCAAAATTGAAGACAAAGTGTCTCAGACCTGAGAGTTCAGTACCCCAACACTCAAAGATAGCGCTGCTCACCCAGAAGAAAAGTTCTAGACCCTCCAAGCCTTGGTGATGTAGTGTTGGCTTACTAGTGCCGCAGCTTGTGAACTAAATTAAGGTGGATGCCACGATGCCCATTAGCAATGGCCGTGGTGCCCATTGCTTATCACCATTATATGAAAATCAAGGCTGGGCACTGTAGTGCCCAAGAGCCAGAGCTACAGCACCGGGCGTGTCTTTCACTTTAAAAATACATTTGCCCACGTCATTTCACAATTCTAACTTCTAGAAATTGAGAGAGAAACCTTAGAAGAGAGGAGGAGAAGAAGAGGAAGGATGAAGGGAGTGATTTTGGAGAAGATTCATCCGTGTGGAGTTCTTCAAAGAGTTTTCTCTTCATTCTCTTTATAACTTTTATTGTTTTCATGGATTTGAATGTTGTATTTGATTTTTGATGTTAGAAGGATAAATCCAATTTGAATTCAATGCCTTGGACATGATTTTGTGATTAAATCCATTGATAATATTATCCAACTTCTCTTGAATGGTTGTTTATGTTCTTCTACTTAATTTGTTCATGGTTATTGCTTTGTTTTATTTTGGTGGCCAACTAAATGAGCTAGGTAATCATCTAATGCTAGGATAAAGGATTGAATATGTAATAATTTGATTCTCTTATTCAGAAGTAGTAATTTGTAGCAGGATGGGTTAAATAATCCAATCGTTTGATATTATTGCCTAGATTAACCTATCTTTATCACCTTAATGCTTTCATTGAATTAAATCAAGATAGCTTGTTCTAGGTTTTTCATTGGATAGGGAGTAAATAGATAACATTATTCTATTTAACGATAAATTAAGGAAAGATTAGGGTAACAGAGCGTTAGGATCATTGTCATGTTTATGATCATAAGTCATTGTCTTGTCTATGATCTTGCCACTGTCCAATGGTGACGAGTGAACTCTCAACCATATGTCTCATTTTAATTTAATTTTATTGTTGTTTGTTGTGTTCTTTGTTTACATTCCTTTTGGTTCATGTTTACCTTCGATTTAAGTTCCTTTATTCTCAACAAAAACTTTTTTCACATTTCAGTTATTGATTCATTAATTCTAGTAATAATTAATCAACTTTACCCAATCCTCAGCGAAAGAACGACCTTTGCTCACAAAATCAAAATACTCACCACTACAATGTAAGGATATATTTGTGAATTTTCCACTTGGAAAACAATCAAATTTAGGCTTTGTTACCATGGTTTGAAGTTCTAATTGAGAATACACCAAGTTTTGGCACTGTGTCGCTGGGATTGATCATTTGGTTGATTAGTTACTTTGTTCTTGTTTTCAGTTCTTTTATTCTTTAATTGTTTCATTCATTTTTTCTTTCAATCAACTGTATGTCTGAAGATGAAATTACTTTATGACTCCAAAGAATCAGAGAATATTGTACAGGTTAAGAGTTTTTAAGCCATCCATCTTCCCATATACACCACCCCATTGAACATTCTGAGCTTGATTCTGAACTTTATATCGCATCTTCTTCATCTGAACCTTCTGAATAGGCAATAATAGAGGGAAATAACATAACTCTAAAATAGTTTGGAGCTTCACTATTAGATTAACAAGCGCTGTGTATACAATATCCTGAACCTGAGGTGGTTTGTGAGCTTAAATTAGTATTAATCCATCTCTTATCTAAATTTCATGGGTTGGCAAGAGAGGACTCAAACAAGCACCTTAAGGAATTGAGGTAGTATGCTCAGGGATGAAGGTATCAGGTGTATCAATTGAGCAAATTCAATTAAGAGTTTTCCTCTTTTCCTTAGCAAATTTAGCCAAGGAATGGCTCTATTACCTACCATCAGGAATTGTAAATACTTAGACTAAAATGAAGAGTCTTTTCCTAGAGAGATATTTTCTTGCATGTAAGGCTTCGTATATTAGGAAGGATATCTACAAAATTAGGTAGTTCAAAGGAGAATCTCTATATGAATATTGGGAATGATTCAAAAGTTGTGTATAAGTTGCCTTAACCACCAGATAAGTGAGAAACTTCTAATATAAAACTTTTATGAAGGGCTAGTACATTGAGACAAAAATATGATAGATGCTGCTAGTGGAGGTATACTAGGAGATAAAACACCTGAGACTATTAGACATTAGATAGTAAATGTAGCAACCAGACAGTTCAGCACCAGAGATAATGTGCTTCCCCAGCAAGTGAGTAGTGTTGAGGTTAAGATACCTCTTATTGAAGTCATCAAGCAAGTGCCTAGATATACTAAATTCTTGAAGAAAATGTGCACTTCTAAATGAAAGTTAAAGGGAAATGAAGGGGTTTATGTGGATGAAAATTTCTTAGCCATCATCCAAATGAAACTCCCTCCAAAGTGCAAAGATCTAATTCCTTGGACTATTAACAACACTATAATTAATAGAGCCATGATAGACTTTGGTGCATCAATCAATGTTATGCTATACGACATTTATACATCTTTAAATATTGGCCCTCTGAAAGATACTAATATTGTTCTTGAGCTTGTTGATCGCTCTATGGTATATCCAAGAGGAATTGTTGAGAATGTGCTTGTGCAGGTGGAGGTCTTACTCTATCCAGTACATTTATGTGTTATGGGCATGAGCCATGAGATGTCTACCCACCCAACACCACTCTTTTTGGGTAGACCATTTTGAAAGACCTCTAAGACTAAAATTGACATGGATGCTGTTAACCTCATAGTAGAATTCGATGATAAAATCGTAAGCTTTAGGATTTGTGAAGTAATGAGGCATTTAAGGACCTCCACGTACCTTGACGAGTGGCAAGATCTATGTTAGACTAAAGACAATAAACCAAGCCCTCCCAGGAGGTAACTCGAAGCAAAGAGAGCTCTCCAATCCAATCAGATGAGAACCTTCTTACTCTCTTTCATTTCATGATGTTTATTACTTTCTTTAAGTGTTATTTTTTTCACTTTGCTTGATTCTGTTATCTGATTATTTAAACTTACAATGAAGAATATGTAAGAACTAAGTGTAGGGGAAAGGTTTAGGTTTTGTGTGGGCTTGTATGCTTTTTGTTGGCTCTAGGCATTGTGAAATAGCTATTTGCACGATAGTTATGTTTTCATGGAATTAAGTATATTTTGAAAAAATTTCAATTAGTTCTTTGAGTACATTGTGATTCATGACCATTTTATCAAACCTTTAGTGCACTTTAGCCTTACACTTTGTAATTCTGGAAAAGTGTATGCATATAAGCAGAAATTCTTTTGCCTCAAGTTGAAAATGAAAAGAAAAACAAAACAAAATAAAGGTAGGGATATGCTTTGATGGTCTTATGTGCTTAGTAGATGGGTGCTCACACCAAAAGTGGAGGGCATTCACGTCAAACGACACTTGAATTATGAGCATATAAGACATACTAATTGTATGTGAATTAATGAGTAACTAGAGATTTGTTCTAAAAAGTATGGAGTCTTCACGTCAAAAGGTGACCCATATCCTAGTACCAGCTACCAAAATGAAAAAGGAAGAGAACAAAATAAAATAAAAGGCTTCTAAGTGTTGCTTGTCTGCATATGGAATTATGAATTTGCAAAGTGTAGGGTTCTCACACACACACACTTGATTAGATGATTTATGAATGATAATTTATTCCTTGAAATCTTTGAAGAATTTAGAGATGTTTCCTTGATCCTTTGATTATTGACTTCATGGATTTGGTGAAATACAAGTGTGAAGAGCTAGCAAGAGTGTATTGAGTCCCTTGTTGTTTAGTTTGTTGTGTTTGTTATTTTAGTTTGCTTGAGGACAAGCAAAGGTTAAGGGTGGAGGAATTTCATAAGTGCTTATTTTGCCATATTTTTAGGCTGAATTCTCTTGCATTTAATTGCTTTGTTCTTGAGTTTCTTATGTTCTTAGCTTTGTTTTATGTTTTGTAGGTGTTTTGAGGTAGAAATTCAATTATGAGATGAAGTGATTCAAGCTAAACAAACTTTGGAAAAATTTAAAAGCAAGTCTATGTGGAAAAGAGCTTAAAATGCTTATTTTCGAGTCCAAGTTAGAGGTCTCAGCACCCCAATGCCCATCCTTGGGCGCCTCAGCACTCAAAATTGAAGAAAAAGTATCTTGGACCTAAGTGTTCAACACCCTAGCATTTAGAGACAATGATGCGGTGACTAAAAGAAAAGTTCCAAGCCCTCCAGGTTTTGGCACTGCTGCGCTGGTAGCTCATGAAACAAATTTAAGTGGGTGCCACTAGCTATGGTCATGACGCCCATTACTAATCACTTACATCTGAAAATCGGGCTGGTTGCTTGTCTTTCACTTTAAAAACACATTTGCCAACCTCATTTCACAATTATAACTTCTGGAAATTGAGAGAGAAACCTTAGAAGAAAGGAGGAGAAGAAAAGGAAGGGTGAGGGGAGTGATTTCGGAGAAGATTCATAGCATAGAGTTCTTCAAAGAGTTTTCTCTTCATCTTTTTTTCATTCTCTTTGTAAATTTTATTGTTTTCATGCATTTGAATGTTTTATTTGAGAGATTTTTTATGTTAGAAGGCTAAATCCCTTTGGTTGAGGGTGAAATCAATGCCTTAGACAAGATTTTACGATTAAATCCAATGATAATGTTATCTAACTTCTCTTGAATGGTTGTTTATGTTCTTCCACTTAATTTATTCATGATTATTGCTTGATTTTGTTTTGGTGGCTAACTAAATGAGCTAGGAAATCATCTAATGCTAGGATAAAGGATTGAAGACGTAATAGTTTGATTCTTTTATTCACAAGTAGAAATTTATAGTTGTTGGGATGGTCAAGTCCTTGAGAACATGTTGAGCATAACATGGGTTAAATAATTCAAGCATTTGATATTATTGCCTAGATGGACCTATCTTTCTCACCTTAATACTTTCATTGAATTAAATCTAAAGAGCTTGTTCTAAGTTGTTCATTGGATAGAGAGTAAATAGAGAGCATTATTCTATTTAACGATAAACTAAGGAAAGATTGGGGTAGTAAAACTTGTTGCTATCTACGGTTAGTAGTTAGGATAGAGAGTTGGGAGCATTGTCATGTTTATGATCATAATGAGTAATTGTCTTGTTTATGATCACTTATCATTGTCCAATGTTAAAGAGTGAACTCTCAACCATATTTCTCATCTTAATATAATTTTAATGTTATTTGTTGTGTTCTTTTTTTACATTGATTTTGGTTCACGTTTACCTTTGCTTTAAGTTCCTTTGTTTTCAATGAAAACCCTTTTTTTACATTTCGGTTATTGATTCATTAATCTTAGTGGTAATTAATTGACTTTACCTCATCCTTTGTGGGAGAACGACCCTTGCTTACAAAAACAAAATACTGACCACTATATTACAATGATATATTTGTGAGTTTACAACATGGAAAATAATCAAATTTAGGCTTTGTTGCCAAGGTTTGAAGTTCTAATTGGGAACACACCACTTGACCTTTCCGATATTGATGCATTCCCTAACCATCATAAAAGCGATTATCTCTTGTTGATGCCCTAATGGCTGACTACCATACTCCTTTGTTAACAAGCAGCCTTGGATTCCATTTTCAAATGGCATGTTGATAACTGCTGAGGCTATGAAATTATATCACTTAATAACTGATTCACCAACTAATTGTAGTATAAGGTAATACTGGGTCTAATCCTTGGATCACTCTAATTATGCAATCAAATTAGGATGATAACAACATGGGGGTTTTGATCAATCAACTGAAAGTAATGAAAATGGTAAATAGAATTAGGAAAACAACCAATCCATAGAGAGTAACCAATCTTGCTTGTAATCTATTCTTGATCACTAATGAGTCATTTAATCTTTAATCAAGTACTTGATTTTTAGAATACATCAAGACATCAAGAAGCCTTAAGATAATCTATGGATCCTCTACTAGATAAGCATCTAGAATTTAATCAATCAAGGTTAGACAAATTAAGCATCCATCTAATCCCATATTGACCTAAAAAAAATGATCCAACCAAGCCAAGCAATTCATCAAATAGCTTTAATGACTCGCTTAATCTATGCAGTTCTCTTTTAACACATGGTAATTATGCAACTATCATATGAACATCCCAATCAAATTAAGCATCTTAATCAGAATGAAACAAAAAGAAAGGAAGAAACTTGATTCATGATTAAACTGGAGAATACTTAAGACAAAATCTCAAAATCAAACATCAAGACTGTTAATCCCCAAGATTGATTATAGAATCTAGCCCTCCATGAACAAGAGGGAAGAACTTACAGAAAAACCAAGAAAACCCTAGAGAGAAAAGACAGAAAGTATGAAGAGAAGGAATAAAATGGTGCTCCCTGCTGCTGCCCTATGTTCTGCAGCTCCTCCCCTTATATACATCTCTAAAACCAGTAAATACAAGTTTCCCCTAGGTCAAAATTACTCCAGATGTTTGACCAGCTCATCAATCGACTTCCAGGGTAAATGCATCAGCAAAACGCTACAGTTTTGATAAGTGGCATGCACAAGAGGAGTTCCAGTGACAGCATCTCAGTTCTGACTTGCAAGTTGAATTTGGCCTATTAGACATCCAATTCAATCTTGGATCTCTTCATAAAAGTTGTAGATATTTCTCTTAGATTTCCTAAAAGATAAAATTCATAATTATCGAATGTCTAGAACTCAAGTTATGGCAGAAATACAGAAGCAGTGTAAAAGTTCTAATAATGCTGAAAAAATACAATTAAGCCCAATTAGAACCCAAAATTATAAAATGTGGCCAAACCCAATCAGTTAAGCAAATAAGAGGTTTAAAAGACTAAATATGAGGGTTAACTAATGTATAAGAATTGTGTTTATCACATGTCATCAGCTCAGTACCATAAGGCTAATTGCCCCTTAATCCCTACGATACATGCTGACTAGCACAAAAGCATTACAAAATAGTATTTAATTTATCCTTTACTTTAATATACTCGAGTTTTATCCATAGAATGAGATATGGGCTGAAACTTATTAAATGAATAAATTTCCTTTATTGAAATAAATGTACGAATATGACAAGATCTGCTGAGTCCCTACACAAATAATAATAGATATAGACAAAAAAAATATCATGCTAATCAAAATGCAAGACTAAGCATATTGTCAAATATAATACAAATAAACTGAACAAAATTTGTGATGAATGGACTAGAAAAATGAAGAATGATGAAAATTTTCCCTAGTTTGTGGTCCTCGTCCATTGAAATTGATTCTCATGTTGTTATTAGTATATGTATTGTACTACTCATTAGAAACCATACCACTATTGCCGGCAAAAAATTCTCAAAATTTTCTTTACCCTGATTTCTAATGTCTCAGCCTTATTTCTTCTTTGAGTTTTTCTCGCTTCTTATGATCACTGTACTTTGGAACCAATGCTGAAATTTTTTCTTAAGTTGCTAGGTTATGATTTCGACTTAGAGGGCTCCCCTAATTTTTCTTAGGACGCCCTTTCGGGTTTTCAACTTAACAAGGTTTTTCCTACCTAAACCACCCTTTCTAGTTTTTATTTAGCACTTTTTTTGTTTCTTTTGTTTTTTCATTTTTTATGCATAATAGGGTTTGACTGCATCGCTTAGTGGCTAAGAAAATGATCCAACTTGCTCGTTTGCTCCAAATATTTTTTTATTCTAGAAATATTATTTTTATTATTGTTCTTATATATACTATTTTTTATTTTTTATTATCTATTAGAGGTGAATCTTTATGTATTAATAGAGGATAACTGCCCCCCTTAAATTTTGTTTTCTAAATTTGCCTTCAATAATTATTTTTTTTGTTTTATCCCTCTAAAATTTATTTTTCTATGTAAATATTTTTTTTAACAATTTTTATCCTCTTAAATATTTTGTTCAAGATCCACCACTATCATTATAATAAATTTTTATAATATATCTATAATTAAAAGATATGCGTAAGAATAATGTATAAAAGATAGTGTACAACTAACATTATCATTTTTTTGAAAAGTTTTCACTGTTTAACATAGTTAAAAGAAATGTATAAAAATAATGTATAAAATGTAATATACAACTAACATTGTCATTTTTTTTTTTGAAAGATTTTCACTGCTTAACATGGTATTTAATTTTTTAATGACTAATTGACTCCTTTTATTATACCAATAAATCAAATAAAGCGTATTTTTCTTGGACAACCCTCTAAATAGCATAGTTAAAGTTGAGGATTAACAAGTGGCACCAATTTTGAAGATAAATTTAATTAAATTATTTATGTCTAAAATATTTTTTGAAAATCTTTAAATTTATCTATTATTGATTATAAAAAATTTTTAAAAATTATTTAATATATTTGAACATTTAAATTTGCTATTAGTGATTATAAAAAACTTTTAAAAATTATTCAATGTGTTTAAACCTTTAAATTTATTTATTATTGATTATAAAAAAATTTAAAAATTATTCAATATATTTTTTTTCTTTTACATCAATATTATTAAAATAAATAAATTATTTGAGTTTGATAAGCTTTTTTTTTTATAAATAATATTTTAGACATATAAATGACTTAACTAAAGTTTAATTAAAAATAAAATTAAGTTGTAATTTTTTTTAACTTTTAAACAAAAATTGTGTATATTTCATAATAGAGAATATGATAGTATAATTAAGAAAGATATTTTGAAAATCAAATATATATTGGCATTTGTGGAGAGAAATTGAAAAGGAAATCAGATGAAAGCTAACTCATTGGGTATAGTTTAGTATTTCTTATAAACTGAATTGATCTACAGTTTTAAATATAAAATTTAAATAGGGTGGTGGAAGTTTCTCACCCAAACGGTTTTGGGGTCAACTAGCTAGTTAGTTGCAAGGTCTGACTAGATAATCTAATGAAGTTATGCAAATTACAAATCGCTATTCATGGAATGGGATGGAAGTTTCCTCTTCTCATTGTTCCGCTTCTCCATCAACATTTTTCATTATTATATTCTATTCTATTCATAATTTGCTGTTTAGAAATTAAAATTTGATCAATTCATCTGTTTCACATAATAAATTCATTAATATAACCATTAATATAATAATCCAATTAATGAATTCATTTATACACTTAATTTAAATGATTAAAGGCTATTTTCAACAATATTATCTTTAAATAATTATTTAAAACAATATAAATTTTCCTCAATCAAACCCATTTTCCAATAGTATAATGACCATCTTAGTCGCTAACAAAATGGGTCTAACTTGCTCATTTGTCCCACTTTCCAATGTCTCATATAACCATTAATTTAATAATCCAAATCATAAATTCATTTATACACTTAAGGTTAAAGGTTATTTTCAACAATATTATCCTTAAATAATTATTTAAAACAATAATTTTTTCCTCAATCACACTCATTTTTCAATAGTACAATGACCATCTAAAGTGAATTTGGTTTGTGAAAATTTTTTTTTATTTTTTGAAAATAGCTTTTTTATTTTTAAATTTTAAAAAATATTTTTGGTTTTTATTTTTATTTCTTACTTTCAAAAAATAAAAATTATAAAAATATGTTTGGTTTAATACTAATTCTTATTTTCAAAAAATTGAAAACTAATTTTTTTATTATTTTTATTCCTGCCACTAATTTTTTCTATTATTTACAAAATAACTATTGTATTTTTATTATTTTTAACTTAATTACAATATTATCATTATATTTTTACAATCTTTACTTTTAGTTTTTAAAAATTTCAACAAGAAACACTAAAAATAATTTTTTATTATTTTTAAATTTTTTAAAAATTAAAAAAAATTTTAAAAAAAATCAAAACGCATTTCTACTCTTATTTTCTAATTTAAATAAAAAAATGAAAAATACCAAAACCAAACACTAGTAAAAACTAACAGAATGGGCCTAACTTGTTCCTTTGTCCCACTTTTCCAATGGGAAGAGCTATCCTACTCTCAATTATCAATATTAAGGAGTAAGTTTTTAATTTTTTAATTTTTTAATTTGTAATTGTTTTATAATTTTTATTTTAAGAAATAAGTTAAAGAAATTTAAAATAAATTTGAAAAAAAAAATAAAAAAAGTAAAAGAAACTTAAAAAAATTTCATAATACAATACTTAAAAAATAAAACAAAAAATAAAACAAAAAAACGTAAAAATTTTTTTTATTTTTTTCATATTTTTTTTAAAATTATTTATACTTATTTTTTAAAATAAAAATTATAAAAAAACTTAAAAATTTAAAAATAAAATGCTCGGGAAGGAAGCACCTTTCCGAATATCAAAAAGCAATGCATTTTTTATATCAAAATGGAAAGGTAAAAGAACTTGACAGAAAGACACGTTTATATACGAAAAAATCAAATAATATTTTATTTTTAAAATTTATCTCACCCGCTTCAGCCTCACAGCCTCCACACCTATGTGAAAATGCGATACACAGTCCATGGATGCAGCATTAAACTTTCACTTTCCTCTCACCGGTGAAATGACCTGATTTGGCTAATCTAAAACTTATTCTTCACAGTGATTCCCATGTAAAGTAATCCGTAAAACCAATATAAAACTATGAAATCATAATTACTATGCCAACTTTTTAACACATTCATTGAAGTTTCAAATAACTAAATAATATTTTCAAACCTACTTTTGATCTAATATTTTTTTTAAAAATATTGATACTTTGCACCATCCTCTTAATACTGGGTTTGTGGGAGGAAGTTAAATTCTGGACAAATCCAACAATGAAAGGTAATCTTAACTTGGTGACATTGATTGATTCCTGTTTTTCACTCTAATTTTCTCATATATATCATAAACTTCTTATGTAATAATAAAAACGAATTTTCCAATAAAAATATTAATTGAGCTTACTTGAGTTGGACAATTGACTAAATCAAAACTTGTCCAGTTCTATTCTAATTTTTATCCAATGATTTATAATTACGTTTTTATTTTATTTTAAATGGAGTATATTTGTTAATTTATGATTGTAAAAATTTTTTCTAAATAAACGTATATTATTTATAAAAGTCTATGTTTCTGGTTGGTGATATAATTTCCTGACTTGGACATGTTTATGTATAGGTGGGGAGGTAGTAATTTTTTAAAGATTAAATTACTGTTTTCGTTATGAAATATTTTTAAAGTTTTAATTTGGTTATCAGAATTTTAAAAAAAAATTCAATTTAATTTTAAAAAAATTGTTTGTTTTAATTTGATCATTCAATATGTATTTTGTTAATAAAATAATTTTACTATTAACAAATATGCTAATATGACTTAACTCAATGTACACTTAACTAGTAGTTTACGTGATAATAATAAAATTATTTTGTTAACAAAAATATAATGGAGGACTAAATTAAAAAAAATAAAAGACTAAATTGAAAAAGTTTGAAAATCTTTGGAATATCAAAACAAAGTCAATATTCTTTAAATATTAAAAAAAATGCACAAAAGTGTTGATATATATATATATATATATATATATATATAGGAGATCATAATTACTATGCCAACTTTTTAACAAAGTCATTGAAACTTCAACTTTTTACTATACCTCCTTTGTGAGTTAGGAGATCAACAAATTGGCATATTAAAATAACAAAAAAAATGAAAAATTAATTGTGGCCCCGTAGGATGGGTCATTTTGTCAAATAAAATAATTTTTTTCTGACGTTTTTATGTTTTTTGGTGAATAGTTATTTTATATTTGATAATTATTATGTCTTACTTCAATCTTTTGCATATTAAATTTCAATTTTTAATATTTATTTGATTTTGAATGTTTGATTACTTAATAGTTTAACTTTTATTTTCTAATCAAGAAATCGATTTGTTAGTAATATTCTTTTAAAAGGTTTTTACTGGTTAACATGGTATTTTATTTATTTAATTAATGACTAATTGACTTCTTCTAGTTTATTATATGAATATAATTAAATGATATTTTAATATTTTAACATTTATTTGTTGAGAATTGACATCAGGCGCCATTTTAATTTTTAAGATTAAGATGAGATTTGATGTCAAAAATTTGATTTCTGTTTTTCACTCTCATTTTCTCATATCATAAACTTCTTATGTAATAATAAAAAAAAAATTCCAATAAAAATATTGAGGTGAGCTGACTTGAGTTGGACACTTTTGTGACTGTATGAGAGTTTTAAGATTTTTTTTAAAGTTTTTTTTAATGTTTTTTAATATTTTTATTTTATAAAATTAATTAATTATATTTTTATATGATGTATTTTTTTAAGAATTTTTTGATATGTTTTTATATATATTTTTTAAAATTTTTTAACTTATAAATTAATAATAAAAAAATTATGGATAAAAAGTAAAAAGAATGTAAAAAAATTTTAAAAAAATTCAAAAAACATCTTAAAATTTTTTTAAAAAGTAAATGAGATAAAAAATAATTAATTAATTTTAAAAAATAAAAAAATTTTAAAAAGCACATAACAAATAAAAAAAATAAAAAAGGAACGAGTTGTAGGATAGCCTTCCATATATGAATAGGATATATTATTGAGAATCCCTGTTGCTGTTCTCGGAACCAACTCTATTATTAGGAATCAAAGAGATTTGAATGGTGTGAATAAGAACCAGCACCAGCTCTTTTGGTTTTGGTGTGAATAGGAATCAAAGAGGTCTAAATTGGCATGTGAAGTGATGTGGCAAAATGATGGATGTCAGATTTGAATGAACGGTGCCGATTCTGTTTACTCTATTTTTTCTCGTGGAAATCTCTTGCTATATATTACCAACGAAAGGGGAAAGAGATTTATATCAGTGTGAATCTATGCTAAATCAACCAATTCTTTCCCCCTTTCATTCAATAAAGGATGACAAAAGTATTATATATGAAGATCATTAATTAATGATACTGGTACAAAAATTAATATATTTAATCCTGTAATTAATATTTTATTCTAAGATATTTTTTTTAATTTAATGGATGAAACTAAATTAATTATCACGTCAATATTGTACATTAAATTAAAAAAAATTAAATAACAATAAAATATACGTTTAAATAAATTTTATTTCTTATATCAACATTATATATGTTAATTTTATAATGCATTGATATGATATAAAACAAATTTGGATTAAAACAAAAAAGTTTTGTGTATGATCTCTAAGATATGAACCTTTAATCTAACAATGAATTTTATAAAAACTCATCCTATAAAAAAGTTATGCAACGATATGTTACTTATTTTTGTTAAATTTTGAGTTACATTATTATATTAAATATTTTATTTTTGCTATTACAATATACATATTTAATTTTTTTTATTTTGTTCATAAATCTTATGATTTAATACGATTTACGATTCAAAAATATGTCAACCGATAGTGATTTGACAACTATGGCTATTATCATCTTCATTCTTGACACTATGAATATAGGGTAGCAATTTGCCAAATCCAAGAGAAGCAGCCATTTAAGTAGTCGCAACTAAAAGATAAGTGTATCAAGAGGGTGTGAATTGTTACTTTTCAAAATATAGATATTTAAAACAAAATATGACTCCTTAGAATAGTGTGGATGATTTCTATAATATTAATGATAGTGTAGTGATGTGTAAAACATTCCAAAGGTGAGTGACTTAGTAAGACACTGATGTTATGAGATAAAGATCAAGTTATCTGTTAACTAAAATTTTATTAGTAACCTAAAAGATTTCCAGTTAGCTAACAATGCAGAGCTATGTTAATCGCAATGCATAAACCAAACAAAAATAAGGCCACAAGAAAGAAAAGAAGACACATAATTTATCTTGGTTCAACCCCTAATGAACGAGGTTTACATCCAATCCCCTTAACTTCCAAGAGATTTTTTTACTATTCAACAATAGCTAGTTTTCTCTCATTAACAACCAATGGTTTCTCTGCTCACTACAAAAAGTTTGGTTTTAATGCGTTCACCAATAATGTCTACAAATAATTTTCACTTGCTCACCATCAACGATTACACACAATGAAAAATTTAGGAAGAATGCTAATCTCTCTCACATATTGGGTATTCACAAATCAAAGATCAAAAATCAAAGCTCAAATTGGCTTCTCTTAAACAAAGCACCCTAATGCAAGTGGGAAACCATAAAGTAACAGAGTTGTACACATATATTAGCTCACTGATTTTTCACGTTTTCTCTGTATCTCTTCTCTTCAAAAGTTCTCCTTTTAAAGCTAATTTTTTCTAGCCGTTTACTAACAAAAAACAATTTTTCTCATAGAAAAAATCCATGAGAAAAGATGAAAAATTTTGTGAGAAATACGATTTCTCACAAACTCAGATTTTGCTCGAGAATATTTTTGCAAGCGAGTCACACATTTTCTCACAAAGAATACTGTTGTGAGAAATTTCCTCACTGAAATATTCCGTGAGAATAGTGAATGAAATTTGAGAGAAAGAAAGGATGAACTTGCGGCACATTCTCACGAGTAGAGTTGGCAAAATGGGCCTGGCCCGATAGGCTAACTCGAAAAATCCCAAAAAATAATATGGCTGGGCTTCCAAATTAGTAGCCCAAAAAAATTCAGGCTTATTTAGCCTGGACTATCAGGCTGGATCGGGCTACTATTTTTTTTTTAAAAAAAGTCACCTCTAAAACGGTGTCGTTTTGGAGGGTAAAAAACTTAATATTAACAACCTAAAACAGTAAAAACCCTAAATGCCCAAAATTCCCACGACCATTCTCGGATTCTCATTCTCCCGTTCGGCCATTCTTGGCTTCCTAGTTCCTGCTGCTAGCGTCTACGAATCTGCTCCTTTCGCCTGCTGCTGGTGGTCTCAAGTCTGCAACGAAAGATATCCCACTTAGGGATTGCTCTTTAAACCCGTGGTCGCAACGAAATCCAAGTAAGAGACAAAATCTCTTTTAGTAAAATGGTACTGTGCTGATCTGTAATCCAACCACGTTATTACTTATTATATAAGATTCTTTTTGGTTTTTCCAGTGATTGCTGAAAAATGCCAACAACGAATCTGTTAGTATTTCTTTTTTAACAAATTAGAAGCTAAAAGCCCAAAATATAAAACAAACAACAAAACTAAAGAGAAATGAAACCTAACCAGTAACCACATGAGTGTATTTGGGCCAATGAGCTTAGATTAAAGACTAAACGTTCATTTTGTCCCTTCACGAAAGGATCAATCATCATTTTGGT
>JASKGM010062649.1:0-17560 GCA_034509205.1 Ceratonia siliqua
AGATTTTTTTTTTTTTTTATTATAACACACAGTTATAGAGAGAGAGAGAGAGAGAGAGAGAGAGAGAGAGAGAGAGAGAGAGAGAGAGAGAGAGAGAGAGAAGGAAGTAAAGTAAAACTGAGGGAAGGAAAAAAACCCAAATAGTCCACTATAGAACTCAAATAAAATAACTATTTAAAGATACCAACCAGCTCCTTGTAACCAATATTACTCCATTAAAAAGATAGTGTTTCAAAATATTTAATTTGCAGAACACAAATGAAAGGGATTAAAGGATAATGATCAGAAAGAATTGCCAGTGACCTCCAACCTTCCCCCTCAATTAACAACAAAAATAAAATATTCCTATCACATAAATACTACATTCATCTGAATAATTAAATTAAAGACTAACTATAATCAATAGCCAACCATAAGTTCGTGAATTCATTTTTTTAAACTGCCACAAGACATTTCTCAATTAATAGCATTCTCTGTATACCATGCATTCCAATAAAATTATTGTTGAAAGTTGAAACCGTCATTTTTTTAGACAAGCCTCTTAGCACCACATGAATGAGTGGTTACTGGTTAGCAATTAGCACTTTCAAATAGATGTATGTGAACAACCAAAAAAGCAGGAGGAAGTAAACAGTATTTACCTTGAGTAGAAATCATTTACCAACTCCCTTACTTCAGGTACTAACTCTAGGAAATTCCGGAAGTTGACATTGTCTATAACCTTGCTCTGCCAAATTTTAAAGATTCAGATCACAAAGATGATATTAACAATGTCTCAGCAAAGGTCATTTAAAAGCAAAACCATCATAAGAATATTACAGAATACGTGCCTTTAACTCACTCCGATCAAATGTTGCAAGTGCGCAAAGACCACCATAAGTTGCAACATCTTGGGGTGCAATCACTTCATTGTAGTGACTACCAAGTTCAGGGCCTGTTTCTAGAAACTGCATTTGACAAAGAAGACAAGATTGCAAAAGTCAAACAGTAAGGTCAACAAGTTATCAAACAGTGATAAATGAATATTAAATCCTCAATCCTACTCAGATTTCATAGCTCATGCAAAAATAATTCTAGAAAGCTCTATGCTGACATAACTCAGATTCTGAAAGGAAGAGAGAGAGTTTCTTGGAGAAAGCAACCAAAGTAGAAGTGAACTATATCAATAATCAAAATTTTAGGACTGACGTAAATCAATACATGAAAAATGTGCATTTACCACAAAGTACAGCATGATGATATACACAAGCTCGAATGTTAGACATTCAACTTCAAAACCAACTAACAGAAATATCAATCTAGCCATTGTCAGTCATCTTCCATTAACATTCTCTGACTGCTTTCTGCATTTGCAGTGCCTTTAAACAAAAGATCTTCCACTTGAGAACTCACCTCAATTCATACAATGATTGCATCCACAAACCAAAATAGTCATGTCATTTCCAAGGACAAAACCAGCACCATAAGAATTGATGTCATTGATGAGTGTGGTAGAAGAATTGATGTCATTGATGAGTGTGGTAGAAGAATTGATGTCATTGATGAGTGTGGTAGAAGAATTGACATAATTGACAACATATAATCATAATGAACTCAAGTGAGCCTGATATTAACCCAATATACCAAGATTGGACCATAATTTATCGGCTAACAAAGCTTTCAACAATAGACAAGCTCTCATCATGAATGCAAAGTTACAAGCACATTCAATAGGAATAGCACAAAGCTAAACAAGGATCAAACCTTTCGAGCAGCAAGCTTGTACTTTTTGGCCTCTAGATTTGCCAATCCTGAAGCACAACGTAGCTTAGCAATTGTAATCTGGTCAAGGGCCTCTGGTGTCTGTTCTGCCTTGCTAACATAGCTTGAAACATGAGTAAATTGCCCCATCTCAATGCTGACCAGAATTGCATTCATACACATATGAATAATATGCTTTGATGTAGTGCAGTAATCCCGGGTACGGACATAATGTTTAAAAGCATCCCCTAATTGACCATGAGCATAATAAAAATCTCCAAAGTCATTGTAGCCCATTCTTATGCTTTCTTTGATCAAGTTCGTCTGCAGAAACAAAAGGGAAGTTGAAAAAATGTATAGGAAAATGTTGCAATAAGGAAACAATTAAGGTAGTGAAAAACGGAAAAAGCAAAATCAAGTCATATTATCATATATAGGGGGTCTCTACGAGCAAGAGAACAAAACAAAAATAACCCATGTAACCTATCCATACTCTAGCTTCTTTTTCATTTAGATAAAACATACTTTAGCTTCTAAATCTTGATAACTATGAAAGTGGCATTTTTAACCAACAAACACCCAGAGATTATTGAATATAAGCGCCAGCAGGATACTATTGTCAGAACCCGTGATCATATCAAATGGGACGGCATTTTCAATGTTCATGAAATTGAATACTAATACTAACTCCTGAGTTTTGGAATGTGGTTTGCAGTTGCAATATTGCCAATGCAATGGGTTCCGCAACGCATTAGGTCACAATTGCAGTCTGCAATGAATGCATTTTAACCCATGCAACCTCCAGCCTCCAGGCAGGACCAGAAGCATAATCATTAGTCTGACAGCATACCATAAAAATAACCATCTATCCTCATAGGTTCACTGAACGTTGTAAATTTATTTATCATGCTAATGAAACATAGCTATCTGCAAAACTCTTCGCATCAGGATGGCAAGATCCACTCTGTATCTCCTCTCCAGTATACATGTGACCTCATATATGACAACTATTAATAAGCAGGGAGCATGAGGTGCTCTTATAAAACAAGCTATAGCACATAAGATTGTCATTGGAAACAATATTTGTAACTAGAAGCATACCAGAAGTCTAGAACATTCAAATATCATGTAAACAACGCAAAAACAGCAGAAGCACATGTATAGTCAAACATTGGAATTCATCCAACAGCACAAATATAGTCAGCCTATCCACATAGGCTCTGCACCTAGAATTATATCAAACAAATACCGTTGAATCCATTACAACAACAGAATATAGACTCATTATAAACAGAACCTATTATCTATGGCACACTCAAGGCAAACCAGAACCACAAGTAACAAGCCCAGAACATGTACATATGTTTACTTCAAATTTTATCGCCAACCTACTTAAAGGAGGCTTCCACACACACACACACACACACATATATAAACAGAATTAGCGTCATAGAAGAATACTCTATAGGCATTGAGCTCATTTTCGAGCTTGTCCTTCTTCTGCTCCGCTCTTCGATCCACCGTCTCACGCCAAGCCATGTCCATCCCGTAATTGGAGCCCAACCGGCCATCAATTTTCTGCGCAACTTCTCTTAACAACTGGGTATTCTCTCCCTTCTTAATCTCATCGTAGGCCATACGAAGCGCCTCAAGCTGCATGGTGGAGTTGTTACCGCAGTGATCGGCGATGAAAAGGAGGCGCATAATCTTAGTGCGACCCGTATAGAGGCTTGCGTAAGCTTCAATGTCGAGCTGGTCACCGCTGATTATCGGCCGGTGGTTCCGCTTCTCATCTTCGCCGCCGTTGGCGTAAATTTCGTCGATCATCGGACCCGAGGTCTCGTCATCACCCTCCATGTTGATCCTGCGGAAAACCTTAACGGAGAACGGGAATTGGGATTAGGGTTAGGTTTTATGGGGGACCCTTTGCTTCTGCAGTAGCTCTTGTACTCATTTGTGAAGTGAAAGTGCCCAGAGATCCATTTACATCACCCAAATTCTAGGGCCGCATTGGAGACTGAGGAAGATTGGCTCATTTCATAAATAATTTCTTTTAAATATTCTCCTTTAATAAATAAATTTATTTACATTTTTATATTAATACATTTTATTATTTATAAATAATATATTATATAATGTATTGAATCAAATTTATCACTACTTTTTTATATTATTTTTTTAAGAAATAATAGATAATAATCAATATTATTTTTATATTATCTTTTTAAATTTTTTTAAACAAGAGTGTGTAACTAAATTTTTAAATAAATATTTATTTAAAAAATAAATTAACCGGTAAGTTATCATGTTAAAATAATATTATATAAAAATAATAATTAAATAAGTAGTTTTATTTACATGATGTTCCTACACTCTTTATTTTCACACCACCTACCTCTCTTATATTTTTATTATTATTTTTGCTTATCTATCAACCCAATCGCATTTCCTCCTCAACAAATTCTCTTTCCTCTCACTCTCTTCCAAATCCACTAGCGCATCTCCATTTTGCAGTGATTCTCAACTTCCTTCCTCCGGCTTTACATCTTACATCTTGTTTGTTTGACTTATTTTAAAAATAAATTATTTATTTTTAAAAAATAATATATTCTGATAAAAATATACTTGTTTGTTTAGATTTATAGAAAACGAATAAGTTAATGAAAATAGAAATAACATCTTATAAGGAGAAGATAAAAATTGTAACTTTTCCTAATAAAGAGAAAAATAAGAAAAGGGAGAAACTTACACCTCTAAAGTTGTTCACCCTTCTTTAAAAGTCCTTTTTAATTATTATATCGGATAACACAAAATACTTTTTCATTCAAAAAAAGTCATTCCTCCTACAGAAAAAAAAAAACTTATTTTTTTAATAAACTCAAACAAATAAACCCTTGCTCTTCAACACCGCTGGTGACCTTCGACGGACTTTGCTCTAAAAACACTGTCTGTGACTGCCCAACCCCTACAAGATGCTCGCGATGCAAAGCCGTCAAATAGTGGCAAGTATTGCAATTTTCTCTTTCGCCCTTTTTCCCTTAATAGTTTATACATTATCCTCTATATAATTTTGCGTGAATAAGCCGTCAGACACTGGCAAGTTTTGCAATTTCCCCTTTCCCCCTTTTTCCCTTAATAGTTTATACATTATCCTTTATATAATTTTGCGTGGAGGCTTCATGCATTGGTGGGTTCTTTCTCATCTTAGAAACATGTTTAATTACAGACTGGAGATGGCATAAAGTCCATTGCATTGCAGAGGAAGTAAGTTATACTCGACAGCATGTACTTTTGAAAGAAGTATGTAGAATAAATACAGCTAAAAGTTGATTTGGGAAGAAAAATTAAGTGACGAAAGTGGGGGATGATTATGGGCAAGCTTAATTATTTTTTTTATTGAAGTTATTAATTCATTACAATAGTTTCAACTCTGAATTGCTTTCCTATCAAATGGTAATGAAAATGGGAACTCTAAAGCTCAGGATATAAGTGGTTGGCTTTTTCCAAAATTTTTTGTTTTTTAATATTTTCTTCATAGGTTGGAATCTCCAAGAATTCATGGTCTTCTCTCTTTGGAATTTTATTTAGGTGTCTACTGAATTATATTATAATTTCAAAATTGCACTTTGCTTGCCCAAATTTTGATTGGAGATATTTTCCAAAATAGCTAATTGCATTGGGATGGGCAATTCCAATTCTTCATTAACTGTTAGTCTCTCCTTTTTCTCTTTGTTTGGTTATTACAGAACAAACCACCAATATCAAGCCTCTTATTGAAAGTTCTCAGGTATGGTGGGGCATAGTTGGGGCCTTGGGAGCATTATATGAGAAATAATTGATTATGATATAAGCATATGATTTAATGACGGAACCTACTATGAAAGCACATGATCTTAATGTGGAAGGGGTAAGATGCCTTAAGGAAGAAGTAGCGAAGTCTTGGTAAAGTTTTCATTTGTTGTTCTTGATTTCTTGTACACTATGCTTATATAGCAACTTCAATTTAATATTCCTTTCTCTTTTGTTGTGGTCACGAATGAGATCATGTTTTTACAAGCAAAGTGTGACATGTCCCAAAATTGAGGAGTTGCCTATAGTTCATATTAGTGCACAATCTTGTATAGCAACTTCAATTTAATATTCCATTTGCAGATTGTGATTGTGACTAATTCAGTTGCCTATAGTTCATATTTGTGCACAATATTGTATTAATTTAGGCAAGCTAGTTTTAAATCCCATATAAATTGCAGTGCAAGCAAGTAATGCAGATTTTGTATTTATATGCTGCAAAAGGGACAATATTAATATTGAGGCATGTCAACTTCTTGCAAGTACTGTCCACCAAGCACTAAGTTCTGTACTGGAAAAGGCTTCAAGCTCTCTGGAATACTCGCTAAGAATGTCAATTCCAAGCAAGCGTCGGAGACTTTGCTTCATTGAAACATCAACTTCCTCATGAAACCATGAATCATGTTCATGTTGACGACAACAATTGCTGTGTTATATTATGACACTTATTTCTCTGTTTCTATTTTACTGTGTGGAAAGTTGGATATATGTTTTTTTGTTCTGTATGCAATATATAATGTTACTGAGTAATAGAAGTTGACCATGTTGAAGGTGGTGGTGGTGCTGCTACTAGTATCATCTGTTGACTATATAAATATGTGTGGACTAGCTGGAACTTTCTATCTGTTATAGAGAGTAACACCTGCACTGAAGTCTTGGTTTCTATGTCTTGAATAATCTAGTTATTATACATGCATGTATTGGACACTACTTGTCGTTTAAAACTTGATATATTTGAACGTTTGCACATCCTTAAGCCTCTTATAATATATACAAATGTTGTTCTCGTCCTGTTATTATTCATTGCAATTGTTAATTTACAGAGTAAATGTGCTCAGTTGAAGAGGGAGCTGCAAGAGGAGCGGGAACATATCCAAAGGCTTACTACAGAGCATGATAAGACTCATGAAACTGCACAAATTGCCATAAGAGAAGTTGAGGTGAAAAAGAAAGAGCTCCAAGTAAAGTAGGAACCTGTCCAACAAAAATACAGAATATATATTCCTCTAGTGGATAAGTGGCTGCAAGATGGGCTTAGCACAATTATGATTGATTAGGAATTATGTGTGCTGGTAATAGTTGGCAATTAGGTATTTAAGTTGTGGAATTAGGGCGTCATTAGCAAATTAGGAATATTTTGTAATGCTATGGAATTATGGCATTGGAATAAAGGCAAATTTTTCTGTTATGTATGCAGCAGATTTTTCTGTTTATTATGCAGCAAATTATATGGCATTGCTATGGACAAAATGGGAAGCTACTAATGGACAGAATGTGATGAACACAATGCTATAATGCTAATTGACAAAAATATAACTAATGGATTAATAAATTGACATCAGTTAAACCTGAATCATTAACAAAATGTGATACATTGTTCAATCATCAAAATTTACACATCTGTTACATAAGTTATACATTAGTGTCTTAACTAGAAAAACTCGTACAAATTATACGTATGTGGTTTCTCCCATACTCAAGAGTAGGAGAGTTGTTTTTAATTTTTAAAATTATAAATTTTAGTTTTTTAATTTTTATTTTAAGAAATAAGTTAAAAGAATTTAAAAAAATTAAAAAGATTAAAAAAAGATCAAAAGATTTTTTTTTATTTTTTTTATTTTTCTTATTTTGTTTTTTGAATTTTTTCAAGTATTATATTATGAAAATTTTTAAAGTTTTTTTTAATATTTTTCAATATTTTTTAAAATTTCTCTAACTTATTTCTTAAAATTAAAATTTTAAAAAATTAAAAACCCATCCCTGAGTAGCAATACTCAGGGGTAGGGTAGAAACCCTCTTATATGTACTATCAAAAGCTTGTCTGCATCCTCATTTTCACTTGTTGGACTTCAAAACTAATCCCAACTTCTGAATCACTATAGTTTGAATACCCTGTAGATAACAAAGTAGATGTATATACCAAAAAAGATTATTAACATACATAATAGATTTGCATTGCAATGCAACCTCATCGAACAATATATTACACTCACTCTAAACAAAAGTTGAAAATTGTTCTTCACTTAGGAGTATTCATGGTGCCATTATTGCTAGCCTCAGCTAAATAAGTGCTTCTACCAACATTTGATAGCTGTTAAAAAAAATAGATAAATCATTATCTAATTGCCATAGACGATCCCAAACCATTATCTATGGCACTAACTACACAAACCATTATAAATTGATAAATCATTATCTATGGCATTAACTGCACAAACCATTATAAATTGATATATCATTATCTATGGCATTAATTCCACAAACCATAGGAAATTTATCAGTAGATATACTGTCATTGGTAATTGCCATAGAGGATCCCAAACTTAAGTTGCTCCCATTATTTTGACTCAGTGGACTGGCATTGCAAACCTATGTAAGAGAGTAGAAGTTATCAAAATTTGAAGGAAATTACTTATACATTCATTATTAAAATATTCACTAGCACTAACTACACAAACCATAGGAAATTTATCAGCATATCTTCATGGCTAGTTGTCCAAAAGGATCTCAAACTCAGGTTGTTTCCCATCATTCGACTTAGTGGAATAATATTGCAAACCTATGTAAGAGAAGAGAAGTAATCAATAAACATTTAAAAATTCTTGCATAGCACAAGTTATAATATATTAAGACATTCAAACTCTAAGGACACACGTTGCTAACCTCATTACAAGGTGTCTGAGGCCCTGTTTGTTTAGGCTTATTCTGAGAATAAGTTACTTTTTTTCAAAAAATAATGCGTTATGATAAAAATATAATTGTTTGTTTGGGCTTATAGAAAACGGATAAGTTAATGAAAATGGAGAAAACCTCCTATAACGAGAAGTTAAAATTTTTAACTTTTGCTGATAAGGAGAAAAATAAAAGAGAGAGAAACCTTCATTTCTAAAATTGTTCACCCTTCTTCAAAAGCCCTTCTAAATTATTGCATCCAAACATAAAACAATTTCTCCTTAAAAAAAAGTCCTTCTTCCTATAGGAGAATGAGAAAATGCATTCTCTGATAAGCCCAAACAAACAGCCCTTGAGTAACTTCCTTACTCTTTCTTTGTTTGCAACTTTTTACAGCATTTTCTAAAGTTGATATTTTTCTCTTTGAAGTGGGATGAACTTTGCGATTGATGTGTTTTGGACTACAAATTCTATTTGTTGTGGTTGAATTGTCAATGATGTTTATTTCCTTTTCATGTTGTGTGGAAGCAGATTCAATAGGACTGGCCTTCATGAAACAAGGCATAATTTTCAATCTACTTTTTTGTTGTCCCATGTTGTTTCGGAGAAAGTCATCAAGATCCTCGTGTTTAGCACCAATTTCAGCAATTTCATTAAATTCTTTGCATAAAGTATCAAATCTTTGGATTTGTAACCTCAACTGCTTCACATCATAACTACTCTTGATATTTGTGTGTCATCTCTTTATATTTTTGCTCCATCTTGACAAAAATTTTAAAGGCAATTGTTTCACTATTTCATAACCAATCACAGAAAGTGAATGTCTACACACAATGCCTCTAAATTCAAACAAGAGACATTTACAACTGACATAGTTACTATCACAGTTAAAGGTTATGTCAAATTCCAATTCTCTTACTTTGTCAACAATCATCCTATCTTCAACAACTTTGTAAGTACAAATTGAACCATCCACACATAAGAGTGATATAATATAATCTATTTTAGCTCTAAATTCATCTTACACCTCCTCAAACTTTGCATGAGTGTAGGACCCTTGAAATTGTTTCTTAATAAGAGATTATGTACAACAAGGAAACATACTACTAAATGACTAAAAATTAGCTTCAAACTCTTTTTCTACCTTATCACAGAGTGCATTATCATATTAATGGACAAATTGTTGCAGACTAGTAGAATGGTGAACATATCCATCAAAGAATGCATGAATACTCCCACTACATTGAGTAGTAGACATTTCAGCCTAAAAATACTTTCTTAAGAATGCGGTAACCCTTCTATTTCGCTTTTCATAAGAGCCACCCAACCATCAATTATCGTGTAAGTCAAAATATTCAATTAACTTTGCCCACTTTACTTCAAATTCTTCTTCAGTGTATATGTCATAAACTACACTTTGCAAGTAGTAGTTAATTAACTTGTATTGCATATAACCACTCAATTTTTGTAGCACTTTTTTCAAAATATGCCACAAGCATCATTGATGCCATATCTGAAAATACCATTCCAATTGCATTTTGTATAGCCCTATCTTGGTCAGTCACAATTGCTTTTGGTGGAATGTCATTCATGCAACATAACCAAGACTTAAAAAACTACACGAAAGCCTTGATATCCTCACAAGATAATAGGCCACATCTAAGTAGTACTAATTGGTCATGGTGATTGACACCAACAAATATAGCAAATGGCATGTCATATTTATTCGTAAGATAAGTTATATCAAATGTTATCACATCCCCAAATGCTTTACAAGCAGATATACTCCTTGTATTTGCCCAAAATACATTCCTGACACCAAATTCATCATCCAAATCAATGTCATAGAAAAATTTGTTATTTTGTTCCTACATCCTAGCAAAATAAGTCTTTAAGACTTGACCATCACCATCCTTACCAATTGCACGTCTTTCTTTCCCAATATAATTCCTACAATCTCTCTCCACAAAATTTAAATTCTCATATCCTCATGCTTAGACAACAATTGAATGAAAACTTTTGTTCAATCTAACTCCTATTGTATCATTCACATCTAACACTCTCTTAAACTGTATGTTCATCTGCTTGTTACTTCTAAATAACCTTGCTTTCGTAGAATTAACTTCATGTGAATGGTTGAGTATAACTGTGTTTATGCAATATTGACCATTATCCTTCAATGATACTATAATTTTTGCAAGATATCCACTCTTCGTTGACGGGATAGTGTTAAACAAATTTGAAACCGTTGACTTATAAGTTCCTTCCCTAAAACATGTGAGTATAAAGTATCTTAGCTTCTCATTTTTATCCTTCCTTGAGTTTCTTATTAGAAAACTAAAACCTTTTTCAATCGAATACCATTTATAATATGATTTAACATTATCCATCGAAACAAATGACATGCCCACCATTGGATGACATGCTAAATCACTATATTGAGAAACAAGCTCATCATTGACACTACAAATTACGTCACATTCTTCACTTGATATACATACAACGTCATTATTGTCTAACTCAATGATGGAAACCAAATTATCCTCCATCGACCTGCTTAACCAATGCATGATATTATAGACTGCATAAATAACTTAATAAAAGCCTGCTCATGCAGGAATTCATGCTAAGACAGGTGAATTTACTAAAACATTAATCAAAAGAAGGAGGAGAACACAATTAAACCACTCCCTTTATATTCAGACAATGAAAAATGCTCCTAAAAGTCAATACTAAAATATACTAATAATGTCACTAGTTAATTTATTGTCATACAGTGAAAAATTACATGCCCATTATTAATCATACAACTATCATCATCTTATACAGATAAGTCACTTTATGTATTGGACATGTCTAATTAATTAAGAAATTTGACTTTTTTCTTTCATTTTTCTTCTATTGCAAGATAAACTTATTGTGAACTAAACTAATTCCTTAAGTGAATTAAATAATCAAAACACATAAACATTCTTAATGGCTTATGTCCCTTTTAGATCCCCACTTTTTAAATTTCTTAAAGCCTGAATTTTTTTAAAAACTTGGAATAAATAAATAAATAAATAAATAAATATATATATATATATATATGTGTGTGTGTGTGTGTGTGTGTGTGTGTGTGTGCGCGCGCGCGAGCACGCGCGTGTGTGTACGCAAGCACGTGTGTGTGTATATATATATATACCCAAAAGTAAACGAGCATTAATATTAATAATTTATTCTTAGTGTCCTATAATATTAATATTTTATATAGTTTAGAAACATAATGATATATCTTCCCACTTGTGCTTCATTGGTGTCTTTATCACAAAGAATTAAGAAAATCATCGAGTTATAGTTTGCGAAGATTATTAAGTAGATTTCTCAATTTAGCTAAATGAGTATACCCATGTACAACTACTAGTGGCATTTAAAAAATGCATCTGTGTTTCCAAGAAAGAGCATGACAGAAGCTACCCTAAAAAAACAAGCATATATACCCAAGAAAGAGGAGTCACTTGCGACAAAATGGAACTCACATATGAGGTACATAGGAGGCGAAAAATGGTTGCTTCGGTGTCACTGTGGCGAAATGGAATGGTGAGCAACACTGTGCAAAATGGAGGCAGTCACCAACGACGTCCAAGAACAATAGGATGCTGGGCGAAATAGGGATGGTGAAGATTTTGCGAAATGGAGATGGTGAAGACTGTGAGAAATGGAGATTGAATAGGAATGAAGAAAAGAAAAGAGTGAAACTTGGGGGAAGAGAGTCAAGGTGAAGAACACTATGTGAAATGGAGAAAGGGGAGTGAGTGAGACTTGGGGGAAGAGAGTGAGCAGGAAAAATGGGGAAGAATTTGCTCACAAAGGGAAGGGGGAGAATGGATATTTGGCTGCCAGGTAAGCACAGATAATAATAAAATATAAAAGGTGTGGGAATATCTTTACTATTTTGTTTATCCTCATTTTAAATGAAGTTGGAGGTTTAAAATCTTACGGGTATTTTTTATTACGCTATCAATATATTACATTTGATAAACATATTTTTAAGTAATAATAAAAAATTTGTTATATTAATAAAATATCATTAAAGGCTATTAGTATGAATATTATATTTAATTTTAATCAAGCTTAAGTGTATAATAAATTTGTTAAACTTAATTTGTAATATATTAAACTTGTTAGTTTATTTTGTGAGTCAAGTCAAATTTAAAATTATATTTATGTGTGTTTATAGATTAAGTTGGTTTTAGTTGAAAGGAGTTTTAACCCAACCTTTACACATTATTATGCAAGATTTGGTTAAATCAATTTGAGAAGAAATTTTTAGTACACAATCGACACCAAGAATACAATAATTTAACTTAAGCAAGATTTGAGCTTTCCTTATCTTTCATACTTTGTTACAATGAATTATTAACCATGTAAAAATTGAGGACACCAAACTTGTGATAACATTCTTAAGGAATATGAGAAAACTGAGAGACGAAGAAATGCTTCTGTCATTCAAAACTATTCAACTTGTACAATTCTAATGAGCTTATATAATCTTGTCCCTCTATAATAGAATGTTAACTACATAAACTACTTAACAGAATATACAAACTGATTAATAATATGAGAAGCTATCTAAAACACATGTACATTAAACTTATTCACCTTACATCCCCCCTCAACTTAGGGTTGAAACATCCTCAACTCTGAGTTTGTCTCTTAAGAGTGGAACTTGGTACTAGTAATAACCTTTGTAAGGCAGTTTGTAATCTGATCAAGAGATGGAATATGATGCATGATAACTTTCTTTTGCAAAGCTTACTCCCTCACAAAGAAGACATCTAGCTCTACATGCTTTGTCTTTGAATGAAAAACAAGATTAGCTGTGATCATAACTACACTGTCATTATCATTGTATATATTGGTGTGACACCAGTATTTTCCTTTAATTCTCCCAGCAGAGATTGGATCCAACTTACTTCTGCAACTATATTAGCTAGGCTTTGAAACTCAGCCTCTGTAATAGCTAGAGATAGTGTGTTGTTTCTTTGATGACCAAGAAACCAAATTTCCCCCATAGTATACACAATTGCCTAAAATTGGTCTTTTGTCAATGGGATCAGTTGGCCAATCTGCATCACAATATCCCACCACACCTAAGGAGGTTGGTTTCCTTAAGTGCAGCTCATAGTTCAGTGTTTTTGCTATATATCTGAGTATTCTTTTTGCAACCTTCCAATGAGACTCCAAGGGAGCATGCATGAATTGACATACTTTATTTACTACAAAAGATATTTCTGGTCTAGTGACCATCACATATTGCAAAACACCAACAACACATATATATATATATATGTGTGTGTGTGTGTGTGTGTGTGTGTGTGGATTTTGTACTGGTTCACTTCCAAAATCTAACAATATGAGTCCAGATGCCATTGGAGTGGAAATTGGTTTAGCCTCTTGCATTTTGGCCTTGATAAGAAATTCCTTAATGTACTTGGATTGAGATAAGTGGATGCCTCTAACCTCTAACTTGAGTTCTTTTAACTTCAATTCCAAGAAAATAATTAACCAAACCCAAGTCTTTTAAGCCAAACTCTTTGTTCAGGTCAGAAATTAATTTTACCCCTTCTATTTTTGCACTACCAAGGATGAGGATGTCATCCACATAGACTAGGATATACATAATGCCTCTGTTATCTTTTCTTATGAACAATGAAAAGTAGCAGATACAAAACCAAACTGATGCAATGCTTAACCCAACCTCTCAAATAGGCTCTTGGATCCTTTTTAAGGCCATACAAGGTCTTGTTGAGCTTGCATACTAAAAGTGATTTCTCATCTTACTCCAAACTTTCAAAGCTAGGAAGCTGTAGCATAAAAACTTCTTATAGTTTCCATTTAAGAATGCATTATTAACATCTATTTGATGGATTGCCTAGTCCTTTGCTAAGGCTATTATGAGCAAGACCCTGATTGTTGTAGGTTTGATTGCAGGGCTAAATTCTTCCTCATAATTTATGCCAGCCTTTTGATGAAACCCCTTTGCAACCAACCTAACTTTTAACTTATTGACTGTACCATCTGGATTCTCTTTAACTCTAAAAACCCATTGCTTCCAATTGCTTTTCTTCCCTTTGGTAATGACACCAAGTACCAAGTGTTGTTTTTCATGAGAGCATTATATTCCTTTTTCATAGCTTCATACCATCGAGGATGAGCAAGAGCTTTAGAAACATTATTTGGTTCCCTTACACTTGTACTTTCTGCCTCAGCTAAGTGAGCTTTAGGTTTAAAAATTCCACCTGGTTATCATAGGGTGATAACCAAATTCTGATGGCAATGAAACTTAAGGTGACTATTGTACAGGATATTGAGAATTCTTATTACTATGATAAGCTAAACATTGAAATTCTTGCATAATACTGGGAGTACCTTGAGTGCTTCTATTCTCACCAAAAGACTTACTTAAATCTCTAAAGTTTTCATCATTCTCACCAATTACAAGACTGCTAGTGGTAGTGGAGTTGTTAATAAGAAGATTAAGTGCATGTGAAATTACTGGAGCAACAATGGCAATATGGTCATCAGGATGGTTTAAGTTAATGGTTAGATAAGGTGACTTTGGTGGGTGAGATGACTCTGGAATGAGGTTTTGAGGTAATGAAGGATAGGAAATGTAAGGGAGGAATTAAGGTATGAAGGAACCAGAGGTGAAGGTAGTGACATGCTTAGACTTCCAAGGAAATGAATACTCATTAAAAATTACATCCTTAGAGATATAAATTCTCCCATCAGAACTTAAACACTTGTACCTTTTATGATTTGGAGAGTACCTAAGAAAAGTACACTTAATTGACCTAAATTAAAGCTTTTTGGTGTTGTAGGGTCTGAGTGAAAACAAGAACAACCAAAAACCTATAAGAATTTGAAGTAAATGAGAGTTTAAAAAAGAAGCTGATAAGGTGACTGATTTACCAAGGATGGTGAGGGTAGCCTATTTATGAGATAGGTGGATGACTTAAAGGCTTCATTCTAATATTTGAGAGGTAAATTGGCTTGGGCAAGCAAAGATGGACATACTTCCACCACATGTCTGTGTTTTCCTTCTGCTGTCTCATTTTGTTCTTGTGAATGGGAGCAAGAAATTATGTGATTAATTCCATTTTGAGTTAGGAATGGGGCTAAAGCTTTGAATTCACCACCTCCATCACTTTGAAAGGATTTTATTTTAGAATTGAATTGGTTCTCAACTAAATGTTTGAAAGTGATAAAGGTTGGTTTGGTTTCTGACTTGGCTTTCAACATGTAAATCCATGTAAACTTTGTGAATTCATCAATGAATAGAATGTAATATTTAAATCCTTTAGGTGAGCTAGTGGCAGAAGGCCCCATAGGTCTGAGTGAATTAATTGTAATGGTTGTGTATATACAGCGTTGGTGCTAGGGGATGGGAATTTATGTAGTTTACCAAGACAGCAGGTAGAGTAGAAACCAAAAACAATTTTATTACTAATTGGTATGTTACAAAGTTTGAGAACTTGAGTCACAACATGTTTAGAAGGATGGCCTAACCTATAATGCCAACTCTGAAAATTAGAACAAGGAAAATTTGAACTTGACAGACAAGGAAGACTTAAATTCAACTGAGTTAGGCTTGTTAGGTTGCTTTGGATAGCTTGGTCTTGATGAGAATTGAAGGTGAGCAACTAGTTAAAGACATAGAGGCCATTTTTAAGAAATCCCTTAAGGAGAACATCCATGGTGTCCTGATGTTTAACAAAGCAGTAATTAAAATGAAATTTAAAGAAGACATTGTTATATCTTGCAAATTAAGACACACTAAGAAGATTTTTGGTAATGAAAGGGACATGTAGAAGGTTATTTAACTTGAATTGTGCATAATGAAAGGCTATAACAGGTGAAAAACCAATATGCTTAATGGAAAGACCCTTACCATTGCTAACCAGTACTTTTTCTTGGCTTGTATAGCCATGTTTCGCCATAAGATTGTCTTCATCAGAAGTAATATGATGTGTTTCTCCTGAGTTAGGAACCACCACTAATCTTGACCATTATTTTGAGATTGTCATTGCATTCAGTTATGTAGGCAGACTTTGACTTTGAGGCATAAGACCTTCTGTGAGATACACTAAAGGTTGTGAATATGAACCTTGACCCCAATTTCCAAGTCTATTTCTATTGTAATTTCCATAGTCACTATTGCCATTCCTATAGTTATTTTGCCATAGTTGCCATTCACATAGTTATTATGCCATAGTTTTCATTTCCACTGTAATTTGTAGTTTGAGTATTGTTGCCTCCATGGTTACCTTGACTGAATATGTTTTTAGCAGAATTATCAGATGGACCTTGATAACTTTCATTATAGTAATGATAACAACAGTAGGCAAGGTGGCCAAACTTGCCACATACTTAACACTGTGGCTTATCTCTACCCCTGCCTCTTCCTTTATTTCCTGAGTTTGTTCCCCTCTTTGTAAAGGGTTTGAATAGCCTCTACCTACAGAGTAGTTGTGAAATTGAGATTGACCTTCAGAATAAGGTGTTTGTGAGTAATTGTCAGGCATGACTTGAGAAGAATAGCTAGTGTCAAATGAAACTTTCTAATGTAAATTGACTGAAATGATATCAAAGGACTTTGTGTACCTTCCAAATCTACTTTCTTGAGCAAGAAGAAGGGTTTCAATCTCTTATACAATGACACTATCGGCCCTTGTGATTATTGTAGTGACAAAAGGGTCGAATTCTTCCCCTAAGCCATCAAGAATGGCATCAACTTGATCAGCTACTTCGATTAGATGTCCCACTGAGATTAAAGCATCAATAATGCTTTTGATTTTAAGCAAATATTCAGATATTGTTGATGACTCCTTCTTTGTACTTTGAAGCTGCAATGTTAGTTGCCTGATTTTTGCCTTTGTCTGGGAGGCAAAGTAAGATTCCACTTTCTACCATACTTGATTCGCATATTCACAACCCCCCACTCTAGTGAGCATGCTTTCAGACATTGAAGAAAGTAACCATGAAACCAATAATTGGTCTTGTTGTTCCTAATTAAGGAATTCTAAATTGTACTGAG
>JASKGM010062660.1:0-17554 GCA_034509205.1 Ceratonia siliqua
TCTCTATTTTCCTTTTTTACAAAGATATAAAATATTGCATGGTTTCAAACAACCCATCTCTAAGTGCAACAGATAACATAGCAAATCATAAAAAGCACTGCAGCTCTAAAAGTGAGTCCAAAGAAGTCTCTTGTGAAACGAAATTTTGGAAGTCCACATAAAGGCAGTAAGGAGGATACCTAGTTGGCATTAGCCTACAACTTAGGATGATAATATCATTGAATATGCTCCTATGTGCTAGGTATGGCACAACAAAGGCACCAAACAAAACTAGATCGAGTAACCAAAAAAAATCATATGTTGTCTTTCGGGTATAGCTAAAATTAACTTTCAATTGTGGCTTAAATACACTCAGCTTATCTTTACACATGATAAGAGTAATTTAAAATGTAATCCTATCACAAGTTATTACCTTCCCAATCTTGGTAAGGTAAAAACATGATATTACAATTTGTTTCATGAACCATTATTCATTTAAGTTTCCAAACAGGATAACACTAACTCCATCTTGACATAAGGCACAAGGTTATTAGGGAGCAATCTTGGATATATACTAGTAAATAAAAATTGCTTCACTAGACCTTGGTATCACAAAACTATTTGCACATTTTTCTACTTTCAAGCGAGACACAGTGGAGGAAATAACTACTAATGGTCAACATGAAGAAGATGATTACTGTAGCAGAAAATATCAGTATAGGAGGTTCTTCCTACTAAATTTGTGTCCCAAGGGTAGTCTTCTACCTTTGGAGAGGTTTAAATCCTGAACCAGTTAACATAAAGAAATTGTTCAACAAGCAAAACTAAGATGAAAATGGTAAACTAGTCACATAATTTTCTTCAGGTTCCTCAATCCAAATACTCTTGAACATTACTTTGTTTCTTGAAGTTACAAAAATATTTAAATAGAAACTAATCATGTTGATAAAGCAATAACTTTCCATACAACACCAGAAACAAGAAAGCATTGGTTTTAAAACAAGTGTGGCAAAAGAAACAACCATCAAAGAGTAATTAAGTTACAAAGGAATCCTCTAGTCTTGTATACTTCTTGCGGTTCTGAGTTATCTTAAAGTGACATACAAAACAGATTAACTGTGCAGAACTCTAGAGTTGTTCAAAATCAAAATAAGAATGGAATTAGCAAGATTATATGTGAAACTCTATTTCATCTTGTATACCAATTAGGGGAAAAGTTCAGTTGCTAAATATCCTTCAACATTTTAAATCTAAAAGATTAGGTTGTAGTCAAAATAATTGAGTAACATCTTATATCAGTCAAGGAGGAATGCTTGTGCAAAGGAATGTTCATCCACCCTAGTATAGATGCGATCTCAGTAATTATACACACAATGACAGAAACAGGAAAACATCTACCGGAGACAAGGAAAAACTTCATTTAAAGAAACACTCCTTGTATATCCCTATTAAGTTATTAATTAACTTGTATACACTCATAACATAATTAGCATAAAAACACAAGGAAAAAGTTGCAACACATGGTGCAGTACATAGTTACAAATTTTTATTATTATCAAATAATTTGTTTTGCCTATATTTTGTCTCTACAAAATTGTATGATATTACAAGAATAGAAAATTCGAGTCTCGATCATACCTTTGTACCTTTATTCATTGTTTCCTTAAATTAATTTCTCTGATTAAGAATAAGTTTATTTTCATAACTTGCACTAACATTCCAGACCTTTTACCTAAATCCTCACAAATCCAATTCCATGTAAAACTCATTATATAATAAACACCGATCCTTCCTTCTTTCAACCTATGGAGCTCCAAACATCTACTTTCACAACCTAGACCTTTTATGGCATATGGTTCTCATTCCACAATCTAAGATTCTAGTAATTAATGAATCCTCACAGCTAAAATTAATAAAATTACCTTGTTTATTCATCACTAGTCCCTCTCTCCTCTAACTTTATCATACTAGCATTTTGTCTCCTCATCTTAAATTTTATACTTCAAACACATAGCCATGCAACTTCATCCTTGATTTCCTTTAAACAACCAATGTTGTTATAGATTTTCCTAATAGTCATAATTAATTCAATCTTGCTTAATATAAACCCCTTCCACAGTGCTGTTTCCCCATAAAACATTCTCTTTTCATATAACCTTGGTTAAACTCCTATGGGCAATATATCAACATATACAATGCTACTCACCACAATTGACCACTTCACCCAATATAATTACCATAGATATTGAAATCTAATATTTACTTAATACTAGCAACCCCTATATATATTTTATTGAAACAGGATTTTCACCACTAACCATTAACAACTATCAACCCAAATAATTAACAATCATTTCCTAACAATATACCATAGTTTTACAATACCTAGTTAGACTTCATCTCCTTATTTCACTTTGTTAGATGGACTTACTAATAAATGCCCCTTAAAATTGACAGTTCTATATGCAATTTACCATCCCAAGCAGCCATCTTTGCATATACTTCCTTACTTAGTCAGAATTTCACTAATACATATATATTTCACCATAGTTAGCTCAAATGCTTAACATTTGGTATCTTATTCATACACATGGAAAACACAACATTCCTTAGTGGACTATTAACAATCTTATTCCCTTTTAAATACCACAAGCTACTACTTCCAAACCTATCTCACAAACACATACTCATAAGAAACAAGTACCAATAGAATTTCACAGTCCAGAAGCATCAACAAGAACATAAAACACATATGATATATATCAAACAATGAAAGTATAATAAAGGTGAGGGCTAATGGAGACACATGGATGGGTTCCTATAACTTTGCTTATGATATGTGCTCCGCAGTGCACCTATCACAAGTTAGGCTCACAGTTTCCCATATCTGGAAAGTTGGAGACATCTATATGCCATGCCCTAACCATAGACCCAGACCATGTTCTGATACCAACTTTGTCACGCCCCACATTTGGACACGTGTGTAATGTTTTTTTTTTCCTCAAGAAATTTTATTTTTCAAAATAGTGAGTAGGGATGAGTATTCTAAGCAATTAAGTAAGAAATCACATGTAATAGAAGGCATTTTACTAAAAAAAAAAAAAGGAGAGACAATTTACGTAAAAAGGTGATATACTCTGCACTTTCCTTTTGAAGTATCCAGATTCCCTCTAGTCACTTACATGGCCTTGTACTCATTTACTGAAAGCTTTTGCTATTCATTTCATCTGCTGTTTTGCTGCCATACCACTGCCCTATTGCTTAGTTTGCATCTATTATTCAACTATACCATTTGTGTTGCTTGTCTTCCATTTTTAGTTTGGTAGAAGCAAGGTTGCAGAAAAATTAACTTCTCTTTTAAGTTTGCATTATAGTAGCTCCACCTTTGCTCCAATAACCATAAATTTCTCTTCTCTTCCTCTGTTTCATGGTGTGCACCCAAAAAATTCGTGGAAGTGGACTAAATCTGTAGATTTTAAGCAAATTTTACTGAAACAAGGCAAGGTTTTTCAATATTGTTCTCCTTCTCTCCTTCGTTGGAAGGTTTGCACTCCCTTATTGTATGGCTGGAATTTTGAAAGGATGTATTGAAGGTTGTGAGCCACCATTAGGTAATTGTATTTTTTGGCTTAGACAAGTGGATAGTTAGGAAAAATTTAGAGAAAAGAGATAATTGGAATTTTATTTAGCAACACAATGGTAAAGAGTATAAACTTTAAATTTCATGTTTTTAATCAAGGTTAGGGAAGGAGGAACACTTCCAAAATTTTGGTTAGGCATTGGCTTCAAGAGAGATCTCTAAAGTGGAAGATAATGTCACTACTTAATCCAGGCACGTGATCGGCGTAAGCACTACTATAAAGTAGTCCCTACGAGCCTGACAGACATTTGTGCAAACAATAATAATTAATAATAATAAAAGATTACCCTTTAATAGATGAAGTTCAAAATTTTTTCATGCAGAAAATTGGACAAAGTTTCCCCTGAAAACTGAGTGTTCCCAAGGGTACAACATCACAAACAGAAGCGGACAAGCCCACTTTAACACATAAGGGCCTCAATGGCCACATACAGAATAGTGCACAGTACAAATATCTAAGTCTATAACTTGCTCTAGAAAATACAATCACAATACTTTCATATACATACAAAACCTACTATCTGTCCATATTACATCTGCAGGTTGCTCCATTGTCCTTTCTAGGAATACCCCACCAGGTTCCAATGGTAGGTTTCTAGGATGCCGGATGATTAAAAGGTGAGGGCTTTGCAACGCTGTTTGAAAAATATAAAAGTAAGGGATTGAGTCTACAGACTAAGTTATTAGAATCAACCCAATAAAGTATTAGCTGATAAACAATATCCAAAATATATCATGTTCACAGAAAAATAAGAACACTTAGCAGGATGGATCCATTACTTCTTCACAAGAGAAACTCTCAAAAAATAGATATCAGACACTGCACTGAACAAGTAGCCAGTCAGAAATAGCATTCAGACCACTGATGTGCGAATCCAGAGTAATCTCACGGATAATGCTATGTCAGAGTATAGTATAGTCCATGGACAATCACTTAGACTAGGTGCACCTAGGGTTTCTTTATGAAAGTAGCTAAAGGATCCACTAAAATCACTTTACAAATTCTACCATTCATGGTATTTTAAATAATATCACATAATAAAAGAGAGCAACTTCTAACCCATGTATACTTGCAAAATAAAAAATAAAATACTTCTCAATGTCCATACAAGGATAAGATAAATCTTACATAATGCCCAATCACTTCATGTAGCTAAGAATCTATCAAAATAATTTCATATGACTATAGCTCACAATAATTTACCATATTAATTGAAATGCAATATAGGTGCTGGAAAATAGTAAAAATACTAATGTATAATTCTCATATAATTCCAAGGGTCAATATTTTCCAGCATGTATGTATTTTAACACCAAAGTAGGATAAAAGCTAAATTAATGCCAATCAACTTGTAAAAACAAACCATAAATTGATGTACAAATTAAAACTTTAAACAAAAGAGCATTATTATCTCAAGTCTTATAACACAATTTTCACATCTCTATGATGTTTCAAAATAATTTAATCAACCTATAAAGGTAGGAAACTCCACTCACCTACTTGAGATGCTAACATAGCACTCCACTCCCATAAGCACAAGTTGTTTTCAGCACCTAGAGGGTCCTCTTAAAGCCAACCTCCACTAAAATTTCTAAATCTCCCTCCACCTCCACTCTTTGCTATTGGTAGCTTTAAGCTTCACCATGGAGTCCCTAAACTGAATTTACAGAGCACACATAATATAAAATTTAAGAGTAAAACTAACCAATTCAACCACCACTTTGTTAAACTGAGCAAGAGCAGAAGGTAACTCCACTAGGAGAAACAACCACAACTTCGCGGACCGAACAACATATCATTATACAGACAAAACAGCAAGCGTAGCAGATGGCAACCAAAATAGCAAGATATGAAGGGAGAACCCGAACAGCAGAACAGCAGCACGATCACAGCAGAACAAAGACGCAACATAGCAGCAAAGTCGGGTAGTAAAAACTAAAGTTATGCTAGAGTAGCTAAAGCTTTCTGGAAAGAAAGAATTAATTATCTCTTCCTCCAGACTTCAGCAACTGAACAAAGAGCATGGCAGAACTTTAAAGAACCATGCAACTCCCTCTAAGCTGGCTAAGATAAAAATCTAAAAAAAATTTACTGTTATGGCTTAACTTCATATGACTGTAGCTAGCACAAGGAAAGCTCTACTACAGAAATTCCCATCCTTGTCTTATTTGTGTATATATTATTATTATTTTCCAATAAGGATTTCCACCTTCACTTTAATCAACCCTCAAGTAAAATTTTGTAGATTTACATATTAACTGCTTACTTAAAATATTTTTTTTTAATGATTATTCCCACTCAATAATTTAGAAGTAATTCCTCTTGAGGAAAGAAACATTACAGATAACTCATGCTAGTAAAAGTAATGTGCCAAAACCTTCATTAGGTGAGTGGAATTCCCCACCCTTAAATATTGTTTATTTTATTTGAAATATATTAGATATGTGAAATTTAATACTAAGAAGGGTTGAGATGAAAATATCCTTTTTAATTAAATTTATAGTTGCAACAATATTTTCTTATTTCTTTAGCTACATGAAGTGATTGGGCATTATTTAAGTTTTCATACTACTTTTGTATTAGAATGTATAAATACTAGAAATTATTGATCTTTGAAGTTATATGGGAATTAGACATTATTGTCTTTATTTATTTTCCAATACCTTTATTGCATTTCAGCTGGTATTATAAAATATTGTGAGTTATGGATTTATGAAATTGTTTTGGTGGATCCTTAGCTACTTCCATAGAGAAACCCTAGGTGCACTTAGTTTATCTGATAGTCCATGGACCATACTCTGAAATAGCATTATCCGTGAGATTACTCCAAATTTTTACATTTGTTATTTGATTTCTGTATCTGACAGGAAGCTTGCTTTATTGTAATATCTATTATCTGTATATGTATCTGAAAGAGTTCTCTTGTGAAGGAGCAATGGATCCATCTTATTAAATTTACTCGTATTATTATGAGCATAGGTTATACTAAAGGAATTTATGTATTGAAGAATGTTTTTTTTTTTTACTGTAACTTTGTTCTGGGCTTTCTCAACAAATGTGATTTTATTTTTTCTTTTTAAATATTATCTTATCATTTACACATTTAGTTACATACATACATATTTCTGACATTTTATAAACCAATAATTGTGGGGTTGTTCTTACTCACTGGGTCTGTGGCCTCACTCTCTTTTTTTTTATTTTTTTCTCAGACAGTGATGCAACGCCCCTCACCCTCTGATCATCTAGCATCCTAGAAACCTACCATTGGAACCTGGTGGGTTATTTCTAGAAGGGACAATGGAGCAACCTATGGATGTAATGTGGACAGTTAGTAGTTTTTGCATGTGTGTAGGAATGAAATATTTGCACTATGAACTATTATGTAAATGGCTACTAAGGCCCTTATGTGTTAAAGTGGGCTTGTAAACTTCTGTTTGTGTTATTGTACCCTGGACACACTCAGTTTTCAGGGGAAACTCTACCAAATTTTCTGCATGAAAACTTTTGAACTTTGGTTATTAAATGGAAACCTTTTGATTGTTATTGTTAGTTACTGTTTGATTAAGTGTCTGCTAGGCTTGTGGGAACTACTTTATAGTAGTTCTTATGCCAGTCACGTGCCTAGAGTAGGTCGTGACAAAGTTGATATCAGAGCATGGTTTAGGTTTGTGCTAGGGCATATAGAGGTTTTCAATTGTCCACTTATGTGATGAATTATGAACTTAGCTATGGTAAGTGTGCCCGGGAGGACATATCATGATTAAAGTCCATAAGGCATCTGTATGTTTCTCCATTTACCTTATTCTAATATTCAAATTTTGATAGAACACCAAAATTATTATGTACTAAATCTTTTTGTTTTGTAGAAATGCCTCATAGAACTTGATCTCGTGCTTTGACGTCTGATTAAGCTTCTTCTAAGCCAAGGCCTTCGGCTAAAGGTCGAGGTAGGCCTAAGATTCATTACCCACCAAGGGTAGTAGAAGGTGTTTATGTTTCTGTTCCACCACCAGAAACTTCTATTCCAGAATGGGCTTAGGAATTAAAAAGATCAATTAGGGCTTTGGCTGATGAAGTGGCTCAGATTAAAGCTTAGGTTCCTCTTGAGAATACTATAAAGATGTAGATTGCTCCAATTACTGCTTCTGTTCCTATAACCTCGCCTACTTTTTGAACTCACCTTTAGGATTTTTAGAAATTAAACTCCCTCGTTTCTATGGTGATGTTTCCACCTTAGATCTGCAGTAATTCATTGATCAGGTTGAGCAATTATGGAAGGTACTAAATTGTCCAGAAACATCAGCAGTTAGACTAGTGGGATTTCAATTAAATGGTCCAGCTACTGATTGGTACAAGGTATGGGAAGCTAAAGGACCTCTAGAGGGACTGGGGAATGCATAGTACACCTTTAAAACTGCTTTCTTACAGTATTTCATTCTTAAAGGGGAATGCCAAGCTCAACTAGAAGAATTTCTCTCCCTCCGACAGACTAAACATATGTCAGTATCTGAATATGCAGTGAAATTCCTCCGTTTGTCTCAATTTGCTCAGCATATCATTCCCACAGAGAAAGAAAGGGTCAAATGATTTGTTAAGGGGCTCTTGATAGTCTACTTTAATGCCATTAATGTTACTAATGATAGTACTTTTGAAATGGTGTTCAACAGGGCTACTGAATTAGAAAACAGACAGAGGGAGAAACAGCAATTTGAAAATGCTACCAGTAGTTAGAAAAGGCAAAGATTCTCACCTAAATCAGAGAAAGTAGCTTCCTCTGCTAATGCTCCACCTAAACAATCAGATAAGCGTGCTCGTCAATATTTGTTAGTAACTAGAATTCTCAGCAGCAAACTCTGTACCCCCACTATCAACTCAAGTTCAAGTGACACGTGAAATTAGTGGAAAATCCCATAGGAGATAATGTCGTAAAGAAACTGGTGCTTGTTTTAGATGTGGTCAACAAGGCCATTTAATAAAAGATTGTCCTATGAAACAAGCAATTTCAGGGGGTAGTAGAGGTTCTGTAACACTAGGTTATATACCTCCTTCTGCAACTTCTGTCCAGTCTTCTATTCAGGGTAATCCCAGAGGTAGTGGTAAAGAAGCAGCTGGTTGAGGACGCGATTCTAGATCTGAAACTCAAGCTTGAGTTTTTGCTTTGACTAGGGAGGATGCTATGGCTTCAAATGCCATGGTTACAAGTACACTGTTAGTAGATTCATTTCTTGCACGTGTACTGTTTGATCTTGGTGCAACTCATTCTTTCATATATGATAGTTTTGCATCTATATTGGAAAGGCCTATTGCATACTTGGAGTCACCTTTATAGGTATCCACTCCTTTAGGAAAAGTGCTAGTTGCTTGCAATGTTTTGAAATCATGTGTAATTAAAATAAATGATCTACAACTATTTGTTGACTTAATCATATTAGATATTAGTGACTTTGATGTTATTCTAGGATAGACTGGCTTGCTCATTATCATGTATGTTTAGACTGTTTTAGCAAGATTATTCAATTGTGCTTACCAAAGGAAGAAGCTATAATAATTCAAGTTGATAAAATTGAAGTCCTTATGAATTTTATTTCTTCTATGGTTGCTCAATGATTAATAAGGAAGGGATGTGAAGCTTGTTTAGCTTTTATCCGAAACACTGATTATTCTAAAGCTAAATTATAAGATATTCCTGTTGTTGAAGAATTACCAGGGTTGCCGCCAAAGAGAGATATCAAATTTTACATTGATGTGTTTCCAGGAGCTACTCCTATTTCACTTCCTCCTTATAGGATGGCACCTAGTGAATTGAAAGAGTTAAAACTACAATTGCAGGACTTAGTGGATAAAGGTTTTATCCATCTTAGTACATTTGCTTGGGGAGTACCTGTACTTTTTGTCAAGAAGAAAGATGGGACCCTGAGATTATGTATAGACTGTAGACAATTGAATAAAGTTATAGTGAAAAATAAATACCCCTTGCCATGTATAGATTATCTGTTTGATCAACTTCAAGGAGCCCAATGTTTCTCTAAAATATATCTCTGATCAGGGTATCATCAACTATGGATTAGAGGAGAGGATATGCCAAAAACCACCTTCAGAACTCGTTATGACCATTATGAATTTTTAGTAATGTCTTTTGACCTAACGAATGCACCTACAGCATTTATGGATTTAATGAATAGAGTGTTCAGACCGTTCCTTGATCATTTTGTAATTGTCTTCATTGATGATATTTTGGTATATTCCAAGAGCGAGAATGATCACATGCAACCTTTGAGAATGGTGTTACAAACCCTGAGAGAACATAAGCTATATGCAAAATTTTCTAAATACGAGTTCTGGCTTTCTCAGGTAACTTTTTTGAGACATGTAGCCTTAAAGGAAGGCATTACTGTGGATCCTCAAAAGGTAGAATCAATAAAAAATTGGCCTAGACCCTCTACAGTCATAGAAAATCATAGTTTTATAGGCTTGGCAGGATATTATTATTGCTTAGTCAAGGCCTTTTCGCGTATTGAGGCTCCTATGACTAAGTTGACACAGAAAAATATTAAGTTTGAATGGATAAAAGCTTGTGAAGAGAGTTTCTAAAAGATTAAGGAATGCCTGATTTCTGCCCCGATTTTGGCCTTACCAGAAACTGGTTGTGGTTTTATGGTACATTGTGATGCTTCTCAGATTGGTTTGGGATGTGCCTTAATGTAAAAGGGAAGAGTGATTGCATATGCTTCTAGGCAGCTCAAGAAATGAACAGAATTATCCTACTCATGATCTGGAAATGGCAACGGTTGTCTTTGCATTAAAAATTTGGCCTCATTACTTGTATGGTGAGACTTGTGAAATATATACAGATCATAAAAGCCTAAAAGATATTTTTTAGTAAAAAGACTTAAATTTAAGGCAACATCGGTGGATGGAATTAATTAAAGATTATGATTGCTGCATCCAATATTGTCTAAGCAATGTGAATATCGTAGCAGATGCTTTAAGTAAGAAACCTGTGGGTAGTCACTCCACATTAGTTTGGAGAGAATGCCATTGATAAGAGAATTACAAAAATTAAACAGTGAATGTGTGGAATTGCATAAGTCTAAACCTGGAGTGTTGTTAGCTAATGTGCAGATCCAGTCTCCTTTAATCAAATAAATTAAAGAAGCTCAAGCATGAGATATAAATATAATCAAATTGTTATAGAAGGTAGAGTCTGATGTGAATACAGGTCTTACCGTGGATGACCACGGGGTTCTCTTTTTCTAAGGCCGCTTATGGGTACCAGAAATTGAGGATTTGAGGAAACAAATTATACACTTTGTACATTCATCCTCTTATGTCATGCATCCGAGAAGCAACAAAATGTACCAAGATCTGAAAACCCATTATTGGTGGGATGGAATGAAGAAAGATATAGCGGACTATGTATCCCGTTGCCTTACTTATCAGCAAATTAAAGCCGAACATCTCAGACTAGTTGGATTGCATCAAAACTTAAGCATTCCAGAATGGAAGTGGGAAAGAATTACTATGGATTTCCTTATAGGATTACCAAAAACCCCTAAGGGGCATGATTCTATTTGGGTTGTTGTTGATAGACTCACAAAGAGTGCTCACTTTCTTCCTGTTAAAACTACTGATTCAGCTTCCCAGTATACACAAGTATATCTAGATCATATAGTGTCTTTACATGGAGTACCTTTATCTATTATCTCTGACCAAGGTTCTCAATTTACTGCTCATTTTTGGAAGTCTTTTCAAGAGACCCTAGGTTCCCAATTACACTTTAGTACTGCTTTTTATCCTCAAACTGATGGGCAATCAGAAAGAACAATTCAAGTTTTGGAAGATATGCTGAGGGCTTGTGTTTTTGAGTTTGAAGGTAGTTGGGAGAAATACTCACCTCTCATTGAATTTGCCTACAATAACAGTTATCATTCTAGCATTCAGCTGGCCCCATTTGAAGCATTATATGGTAGGAAGTGTAAGTCCCCCATTGGTTGGTTTGAAACTGGGGAAGCAAAATTATTGGGACTAGATTTAGTTATGGATGTGATAGAAAAGGTGAAAAGCATTAAAGATAAATTGTTAGTGGCTCAAAGAAGACAGAAAGCTTATGCAAACAAGTGAAGACGAGAACTAGAATTTCAAATGGGTGATTGAGTCTTTTAAAAGTATCTCCTATGAAGGGAGTAATGCGTTTTGGTAAGAAAGGAAAGTTAACCCCTTGGTATATTAGACCTTTCCAATAATTCAATGCATTGGGAAAGTAGCATACAAGTTAGAAGTCCCTTCAACTTTATCTAGTATACACCTTGCGTTTCATGTGTCCATGTTGAGAAAATACATTTCAAATGACTCGCATGTTCTATCTCAGGTACCAATAGAATAAACTCTCAACTAGCCTATGAAGAACAACCAATTGCTATTGTTGATCATCAGATTAGGAAACTTCGGTCAAAGGAATATCCCTCAGTAAAGGTCTTGTGGGAACACCATGGGAAAGAAGAAATGACATGGGAGCCAGAAGCCTTAATGAAAGAAAAGTATCCACATCTTTTTGGTACGTAAAACCTACTTTCACCAAATTTATTTTATGAATTTGAGGACGAATTCTATTTTAGGGGTAGATAATTTGTAATGTTTTTTTTTCCTCAAGAAATTTTATTTTTCAAATTAGTGAGTAGGGATGAGTATTCTAAGCAATTAAGTAAGAAATCACATGTAATAAAAGGCATTTTACTAAAAAGAAAAAAGAAAAAAGAGGGAGAAAATTTACATAAATAAGTTATATACTCTGTACTTTCCTTTAGAAGTGTCCAAATTCCCTTTAGTCACTTACGTGGCCTTGTATAGAGAGCACCACATGAAGGAGCTTGGATGTGGAAGAGGATTTGTCTTTTCTCCAACTCAATTGTATTCATTTACTGGAAGCTTTTGCTATTCATTTCATCTGCTGTTTTGCTGCCATACTGCTGCCCTGTTGCTCGGTTTGCATATATTATTCAGCTGTACAGTTTGTGTAGCTTGTCTTTCATTTTCGGTTTGGTAGAAGCAAGGTTGTAGAAAAATCAGCTTCTCTTTTAAGTTTGCATTACAGTGGCTCCACCTTTGCTCCAATAACCATAAATTTCTCTTCTCTTCCTCTGTTTCATGGTGTGCACCAGAAAAATTCTTGGAAGTGGGCTAAATCTGCAGATTTATAGCAAATTTTACTGAGACAAGGCAAGGTTTTTCAATATTGTTCTCCTTCTCTCCTTCATTGGAAGGTTTGAACTCCTTTTCATGGGTTTTATTCTTGTATGGTACAAACTGTGTGGTTGATGGCTGGAATTTTGAGAGGATGTATTAAAGGTTGTGAGCCACCACTAGGTAATTCTATTTTTTGGCTTAGACAAGTGGATAGTTGGGAAAAATTTAGAGAAAAGAGATAATTGGAATTGTATTTAGCAACACAATGATTAAGAGTAGAAACCTTAAATTTCATGTTTTTAACCAAGGTTAGGGAAGGAGGAACACTTCCAAAATTTTGGTTAGGCATTGGCTTCAAGAGAGATCTCTAAAGTGGAAGATAACTCATGTTAGTAAGAGTAATGTGCCAAAACCTTCATTAGGTGAGTGGAATTCCCCACCCTTAAATATTGTTTATTTTGTTTGAAATATATTAGATATGTGAAATTTAATACTAAGAAGGGTTGAGATGAAAATGTCCTTTTTAATTAAATTTATAGTAGCAACAATATTTTCTTATTTCCTTAGCTACATGAAGTGATTGGGCATTATCTGAGTTTTTATACTACTTTTGTATTAGAATGCGTAAATATTGAAAATTATTGATCTTTGAAGTTATATGGGAATTAGACATTATTGTCTTTATTATTTTCCAGTACCTTTATTGCATTTCAGTTGGTATTATAAAATATTGTGAGCTATGGATTTATGAAATTGTTTTGGTGGATCCTTAGCTACTTCCATAGAGAAACCCAATGTGCAACTAGTTTATCTGATAGTTCATGGATCATACTCTAAAATAGCACTATCCGTGAGATTACTCTGGATTTGCACATCTGTTATCTGATTTTTGTATCTGACAGGAAGCTTGCTTTATTGCAGTATCTGTTATCTGTATCTGTATCTGAAAGAGTTCTCTTGTGAAGGAGCAATGTTTCCATCTTATTAAATTTACTCGTATTATTATGAGCATAGGTTATACTAAAGGAATTTATGTATTGAAGAATGTTTTTTTTCTGTTTACTGTAAATTTGTTCTGGGCTTTCTCAACAAGTGTGATTTTATTTTTTCTTTTTAAATATTATCTAATTATTTCCACATTTAGTTACATACATACATATTTATGACATTTTATAAAGCAATAATTGTGGGGTTATTCTTACTCAGTGGGTCTATGGACTCATTCTCTTTTTTTTTTCAGACAGTGTTGCAACACCCTCACCCTCTGATCATCTAGAGTCCTAGAAAGCTACCATTGGAACCTGATGGGTTATTTTTACAAGGGACAATGGATCAACTTATGGATGTAATGTGGACAGTTAGTAGTTTTTGCATGTGCATGATAACATTATGCATGCAACTTCTAGTGTATAGCTACTTTGTATGTGAATAGTATAGGAATGAAATATTTGCACTGTGAACTATTCTGTAAGTGGCCACTAAGGCCTTATGTGTTAAAGTGGGCTTGTTCACTTCTGTTTGTGTTGTTGTACCCCTCGACATACTCAGTTTTCAGGGAAAACTCTACCAAATTTTCTGCATGAAAACTTGTGAACTTTGGTTATTAAATGGAAACCTTTTGATTGTTATTATTAGTTACTGTTTGATTAATTGTCTGTTAGGCTTGTGGGAATTACTTTATAGTAGTTCTTATGCCGGTCACGTGCTTAGAGTAGGTCATGACAACGTGACCGGCGTAGGGCACTATCACTTGAATAGTATCCTACAAACCTACATATACATATGCATTTAATGTGAAAATGACTTAAATTACAACCAAAATGCAAATACAGTAGACAGTCCCACCATAACATGTAAAACAGGCCTCCGCGGCCATGACACAAATAACTAATTATATGTTGCAACACAAGACATTGGTATTATGCAAGACCCTTGGTCATGAGAAGACAATGCTATCATCTAGTCCAACTATCCTAAAGCTTCAGGGGTTACTCCATTTGTCCTCCAGAGAAAATTTATATGGACTTGGGAATTTGAGCGTGGAAACCTGCAAAATTTAACCAGGGAAAAAATAAAGTGATGAGTCATATAGACCCAGTGAGGAGGAAACCCGTACCTCAGGTTACAAGTTAAATAATACAATAGTACATACATAAATTTTTCTCATGTGCCCAAGAAATAAATATAAACGATGAGTCACTAGATATATATACATTCGTATATGTAAAAGACATTTAGACAAAAATTTTCATTAAAAATATATGAGTTTCATATACTTCAAGGTCATATCTGTGATTGAAAAATAATAATTATAATCTAGAATTGGATGAACTCATACTTAAAAAATTCATATCCTTATGCAATACTCTCATGAAAGAAATGAACATTTCGTATACTTATATAATAGAAAACCATACACTTATAAACAAGAAATATAGATAATTGTGATAAGAAAATATGCTCAACGAAATAAAAACAAGTCCAGAAGGATGAATCCAGTGCCCCTTCACATGAGGAACTCTAACAGATACAGATATCATGTAGCATATATTTATTTCCAGAGCAAAGTTCCTAATCAGATACATATATCATATAACAAATATTCTAATCCAGAGTCAAGCTCATGGATGGTGATATTCCATAATATAGTCAATGGACATCCAGATAAGCTAGATGGACATCCAGATAAGCTAGGTGCACCTAGGGTTTCTCTATGGAAGTAGTTAAATGATTCATCCAAAAATAATTTTCATATATCACATAAATTTAATCATCCTTATAAAACTGTCCATGAAAAATAAGTACAATATGTTCGTATCAAAATACTAATAAATTTCCATATAAGAATAAGAAGTTAGTAACTATGTAAAAATAGGGACTTAACACTGTAACATATGCATAAGCAATCGGAATCATTTAAAGTTTAGTGCGTTCAATATAACTCAGAAGTATACATAAATCCTGAAAAGTAACTCATACATTGTGAATCTAAAATATACAGAAAGGATAATTACAAATCGAAAATATTTCATTAATCTCCTTGTAAACTGGTATGATAGAAGATTTATATCAATACTAATTTCAGAGATTGACGAGCATAATAATGAGGAGCATAGATAATTATCTTGGATAAAATAAATATAACTTACAGAAGAAAACACATGTATCCATGGGTAGAAGAATCCCACTCACCTTGAGATTTATGCTACAACAATCCAATTCAACTAAGGATGGAACTTGAACTACTTTTAGTGACCTAAACAAATTCCAGCATCCATGGTGAAATACCAACAAGTTTTCTCCTTCCTGTCTCATCAAGAAAAGATTAATAACCTTCAAAGAGAATTTCAAAAGATAAATATCGGAATATTTGTACCTCTTACAGATAAAAACATGGGTAGCAAAATATGTGGAATACTAGCCATGACTCAAAAAAATGAGGAGTAGAATATAAGAGAGGGGTTGGAAATACTCCATGAAGCCACCCAACGATGGTTATCTCAAGGGAGGAAGAAATTTTTTTTTCCGAATGGAGAAGAGAAGGAACAGAGCAAAGCAAATTTTTGTTTTCTCTGGAAAACTCTCCCAGCTGAATTGCCCGAAATATAAAGGGTGAAGAAGAAGATGACATGGTGTGGCACTTTCAGCAAGTGCCACATGTATGGACCAGAAAATCCTTCCATTTCTACACTAAAAGAATAAATATTAACATACCTCAAAGTTTTTCTGGAGAGTTCTTAAGAAGCCACGTACACTTTACTTTTGATAGAAAATATGAAAGAGTTATTATATATATATATATATATATATATATATATATTTCTTTTATTTTATTATTATTATTATTATGTTATTGTTATTTTCTCTCTCTTTTTTATTTCTTTTTTTGAACAATACTAGTACTTAACCTAAAAATATTTTCACTTTCACCTAGTTCTCTCTAAAATTTCATGTAGAAGTTTTCATTCAAGTCAATAAGAATAAAGGACATTACATGACAGTAATTTTATTATTACTTATTCAACATTTGGATGAGATTCATGTATATTCCTTCAAATTAACTCAACTCTTGATATATTTTCTTCCATTTAGCTGCTTATCACCATCTCTATCTCTCTTTCTGTATGTTGATCCACCTCTTAGTAGAGTTATTTGTGGGATAAGCCGACACATAGGTATACTTGATCCAATTAAGTGGTTTTTAGGCCAAAGCCTAATACTTGGACAAAAATGCCCTTACATGTCAAAGTGATTCTAAAGTGAAGGTAAATTTATTTTTTTAATATTTTTGATTATAAACGTTAATGATTTGTAAAGCTGTCAAATTAACCTATCTAAGTTTTATTTTTCAAGTTTAAACAAAATTTTATTTATATGTAAATAGGGATGGACCGAGCCTGGGCTTTAGCCTTGGTCATTGGCTAAAAGTTTTTTTTTTTTTCTCAACATCATTTGATATTACTGTCTGCTAGCTATAGTATCCAGTTCCTCCATGTTGTAATCTGGCAAAATTCATATTATAAGCCATTATCTAAGGTCAAACTACATTTTTCCGTAACCTGAATGTGAACTTGATCATACTAACCAATGATAAATCAATATAGTATGTTAATTAAAGTAATAATTATACGTAGCCTTTAATTTGGTTCAGAAATACTGTAGCAAAAGTCCTTTTTAATTTATCTACCTCTAAACATAGGTTTTCCTTTAAATTGCCATCAGCAAACAAAAGCAAGCATCTGTGCTTA